>APFE030437982.1:39427-65824 GCA_000404065.3 Pinus taeda | reverse complement strand
TCAAGTTTTCAAAATTTCAAAGTATTTCAAATGGACGTAAAATCAACCTTTCTGAATGGAGACTTGGAAGAAGAAGTTTACATTGAACAGCCAGATGGGTTCATTCTTGGAAATGATCAAAATCTTGTGTGCAGATTGAAAAAGGCTCTCTATGGGCTCAAACAAGCTCCAAGGGCTTGGTACTATCGTTTGGACAAGTATCTTCATCAACAAGGTTTTTCAAAAGGATCAGCAGATAGCAATCTTTATATAAAAGTTGAAAATGACAAATTGCTAATACTTGTTGTGTATGTAGATGACATTATTTTTGGCAGCAATGAAGAAGAGATGAGTCAAAGCTTTGCCTTGGTCATGCAGAAAGAATTTGAAAATGTCCTTGCTGGGAGAACTGACATATTTCCTTGGTTTGCAAATCCAACAAAAGGAAGAAGGAATCTTTTTATCTCAAACCAAGTATCTCAAACAGATCTTGAAGAAATATGGCATGGAAGGTGCAAAACCAGTATGTACACCCATGGTCACAGGATGTAGCCTCAGTGCAAATGATGAATCTGCAGCAGTACATCAACCAACCTACAGATCTATGATTGGAAGTCTACTTTAATTGACAGGTACCCGACCGGACATCATGCATGCAGTAGGAATAGTTGGAAGAGGCAAATCCAAAGGAAACTCATCTTCAAGCAGTGAAGAGAATTTTCAAATATCTTCAAGGGACTAAAAACTATGGCTTATGGTATCCTAGAGATACAGATCTCACACTTCATGCTTATACAGATGCAGATTGGGCCGGAAGCGTGGATGACAAGAAGACCACAAGTGGTGGAGCATTCTTTATGGGTTCCAGATTAGTATCATGGTTCAGCAAAAAACAGAGTTCGATTGCCTTATCTACAGCTGAAGCAGAATATGTAGCAGCTGCATCTTGTTGCACTCAACTCCTTTGGATGATGCAGACATTGCAGGATTTTCAAATCACTTGTACACCACCTATCTCCATCTTATGCGATAACACAAGTGCAATCATGCATTCAAAAACCAAGCACATACCAATCAAGTATCATTTTCTCCGGGAACAAGTGCTTGAACAAAAAGTCAAGTTGGAGTATGTTCCTTCTAAGGAACAAGTTGTTGATATTCTCACCAAACCATTGCCCAGGGAAACTTTTGAATACCTCAAGCAAAAGTTGGGGGTTGTTGATGCATCATCTTATTGTTGAAACTCTTCTGAGTGTTGGTTGTACACATGGTTCATCTAGGGTATATGCGTACATGTGCTGGGTTGCGGCACAGGTTCAGGGGGAGCATATAATGCATTGTTGGCATTATGGAGGATGTACAAAAGGAGATCATGGAAGCTGGTCTTAATATAGCTGCAATATGTCTCTTGGTCATTGATGGTGCCTGGTGGAGTATGGTTCTTCTTTACAGATCTGGTTCATATTCAGGGGGAGCATGTTCTTAGGGGGAGAATAACCCTTTGCCCTTGATGTCAAAGGGGGAGAATGACGCTGAAGTTTTTGAGGTTGCCATCAAGTCTAAAGGGGGAGATTGTTGGCATTATGTTTCTGGTAGGGATGTTGTACTTGATGGCAACACCCGTGGCAAGGCTCTCAATATGTTGAAAATTAAGAAGTACGCAGGAGAACAGTTCAGAAGATGCGTACCCACAGGTACACCGTGAAGGGACCGCGGCCAGACACGCAGGTCAGCCGTTCAGGAGGTGCGTACCCCCAGTGCACTCACTTCAAGGTAGAGAAAAGCACACGTGGGGTTTCTTATGTTTAATATTTGGTATTTAGCCGATGGTATTTGTGTTATTATGGTTTTGGCTCGTGGTATTGATCCATGATTTTAGGAGGAGCTTGCCTATATAAAGCAAAGTAGATCCCTTGGCTAAGCATATTTTGCAAATTGAATATCTTAAGATCTGAAATATTGGGTTATTGTTTCAAAAGATTGATCTATATGAAAGTGAAGTGGAAAGGGAATCTGTGAAGGGTGATCTCTCGAGCACATGATCAGATCTGGGCATCTGACTAACTGTAGCACACTGGTGACCTGCAAATTCGGCCCTAATCAGAAGTATGCAGGTGTTTAACGGTGCCTCTGCGTGGGTACGCAGATCAGAAACAGATGAACTGCATGGTACGCAGAGCAAAAGAAGGGTGACTGCGTGGGTACGCCGAAGTAGAAAAAGAAGGGTTGCGTGGGTACGCAGCGCAACAGTGGTTCAGGTGCGTACGCACAGTAAAAGTACGCGGCGCGATAGTGTATACGGGTGCGTACTGTACGCAGCGCGGTAGAAGAAGTAGTGCGTGGGCACGCGGCACAACAAAAGGAAATCTGTGGGTATACAGAGGGAAGCAGAAGGTGAAATGCGTAGCAACGCAGGCCAAAGAAAGGAAAATTGCATATCTGTCTCATGACTTTCTGTTGACTGAATTTTTCTGTTGATAAGGTGTTCTGGGTTTAGTTCTGTTTTGTTGATCTGGTTACTGTAGTTGACTGTGAAATCTACATGTACTTGATGATCATTTGATGTTTATGAAAAGTGGTCCTTGTAAGAAAAGAAGTAGGGGGTTGTAGCTCCCTTCCAGGAGAGACTGGAAAACAAGAGAGAGTTGTAGCTCTCTGTAGGTTGTAGCCTGCATACTGGTAAAGGACTGCGCCAGTACAAAATCATTGTAAAAGAAGTTTCTAAGAAGATAGAGAGATATTGCAGCAGGTGGTTTTCACCCACATTGGGTTTCCACCTTATATCTGGTGTTCTTTGGTGTGACTATCTGTTTTTTCTTATTTCATGCTCATTATTATATGGTACTGACATACAAGTTAATAATACATATCTGAAGTTTGAATTAAGAAAGCCATACAGAAAAGAATTTGATAATATTGATTCACCCCCCCTCTTAGTATTATTTCCAACAAGATGGCCTAGACCATGAGAGACTCGAATAACTCGGTGGGCTCATGTGATTCCGAGAGGAGGCAGTGGCTAGCCAGTGTCATGGGGTCCCGAATTTATGGAGTGGCTACATCATCAGTAGGTGGTGGTCAACGATTGGCCATACACAGGGATGGACTTCAGGGGAGACCCTGACATGTTGCTTTCACTTGGAGAGTAGTGGGATGAGAGAGGTAAAATACTTGGGTTGACAGCCAAACGTTTTGTATTTTGGTTTTTTGTTGTTTTTGGATTTTAAATATATATATGCCCTGATAATTATGATCAACGTTTTGTAGATGTCAGACCTGAGACACCAGTAGGTCTCACTCCTAGGCCCAGAGGGACAATAGAGAGATCGCCTTGCCACCTCCGTGTGGAGATGTTGAAGAGGAGATATCCTAGAACCTAGAGGGCTTAACTGAGGGGATCCATGATTACAGAGGATTCGAGGAGATCCCGAGATAGTACCAATGACACACCGTGGGCATGTCGAACAGGGTACACCAGGTGCTCAGACGAGTGGTCTGTGCAGTGGTCTGCTATAGACAGAAGCACCCATAGTAGGCTTCTAGGTTTCATTTTCTGGTGTTTTGAGAGACATGTGTCTCGTGACATACATACATACATACATACATACACACACACACACACATATATATATATATATTGGACATATACATATATTTTCTAAGTGCCTCGGTGCACAATACACGATATATATCTATTTATGTTTTACGGTCTATGCTTGTTATGTTTGAATGTTTGTCTATGATTTATAATTTTCGCAAATTTCCACCTAATACACAATTTACTAATGCATCAGCTAATATACATAACATCTGCATAAAAGACAAAAGACACAATAAGCAAGAGATCACTTGATGCACCAAACCAAATAGGTACATCGGTGCATGGGTTCATTTTTAAACAAGCTCAAACCATGGTGAACTATGCTTGGATTTAGTTTCATTGTTTACACAAGCTTGAAATGAAAAACTATGCTTGAATAAGGTTCACGTGCCCCCAACATAATAATCCAATCGAGGTACATGGCCCCCAAGCTTCATTGCATTCAATGAGGTGGATGTAATGAAGGTTCAAATTACAAGATTGAAGACTCATTGACAAAATGGAGTTGTTTAATTTTTTGAAAAAAGGTTGATGCAAGATCAAGAACCTTCCTCAAAACTCTTTGATTCATTTTTTAACAAGCTTGACACAAGATCGGGAACTATGCTCCATACTCCTTGTTTCGTTGATTAATGAGGTTGACACAAGATCATGAACTATCCTCAAACCCCTTGTTTCATTTTTAAATGAGGTCGACACAAGATCATAACTGTCCTCGAGCCTTTATTTCATTTTTTAAAGGCGCTTGACACAAGACGAAAACTATGCTCAACACCCCTGTTTCATTTTTTAACGAGGTTGACACAAGAAACGAACCATCCTCGATGAATTGTTCACAGGCCATATGAGAACATGACTCCCAAGAGGTCTTCACTGGAAGGAAGAACCATGCTCTAGGAGGAGTACGTGTCATTGGGCACCAACGACAGATCAGGTTCCAATGCCCCCAGTATGTGATGTACGAGACCATCTGTATGATCATCAATAGACATGGAAACGGAATAGGTAGCCACATAATTGACCTGTGGTAGGGAAGGGACTACTTGCGAACAAAAGCCAATAGGGGATTATGGGTGCACAGGAGGTGCTTGGTGACCAAAGAATGATAATTGATCTATAGTCATAATTCTTCTGTCATGTGGAAAACGAACCACAAGGAAAAGTGAAGAGACAAGAGCCCCCATGACATAAATATAGTCATGGCCAAGTAGAAGACTAAAATCCAATGCACCTTGGACAACCATCGCGTCTATACAGACAGTTTTACCTCCCAAAGTAACAGGGAACTTCAGAAGGATCCCTAAAGGTTGACTAGTTCCTCCGTCAAAAGCCAACAGATTCTGAGTGATAGGCACAAGATATGGGGAGGATAGAGCTTGCCAAGTAGTGGAATGCATGAGGCTAACAAACGCACCTTCGTCCAAGAGAGTGCCAAGTACTACCTTATTATAGGCATGTATTGTACTCTGGAAAATAGGATGGAAGGTGGAATGTAGTCAAGTGACTCCAGTTGAAGGAAACAACATAACTACTTGGTGGGGGTATCTTGTGATTTCCCACATGCTCTATAGGAATTGAAGAAGGACTCTCTTGATCAGCCGAGATAGGAGGGTCATTCTTAGACTCAAGAGAATCTAACGAGACGAGAAGAACATGAGTAGTATGATCATTATGCTCTTCTGAAACAGAGTGAACAACTGGTGGTGAAACTGAGTCGACACTCTTTTCGACCAATGGTTGGTCAAAAACAAACATAACATAGCTAGGCTTAGTAAGAGCAGGATGGACAAGAGTTGAATCTAAATCAATCTCTTTGTTAACATGGAGAGGTTTCGAAGAGAGCCTCTGATAACCAACTGAAAGTTGGGGTGAAGGAGCTGTAAGACTTTCCAAAACGGTGGAAGCTTTATCCATGAGCAGACAAAGGTGAAGGAGATGGTCGCCTTCACATAACCTACAGGGGAATCTAATCTTCCCTTTCTTCTTACCACTGCTAGTTGAGGGTGTAACATCAACATGAGCATAAAAGGGCAATAAGGGATGGGCTAGATCATGAGACCATACTTCTAAGATCCTAGGAATAGTAGGACAATCACGAAGAAGATGGTCACCCTTGCACAATTTACAAGGAATTTAACCTTCCGCAGAGGATCAGAAGGTTTTCCGACCTGAGATGTACTCGGAGAAATAGTTGCACAGGTGGCATCTCACTTATATAACTTTGTCTTCTTTGTCTTCCTCTTCTTCTTCTTCTTAGCCTCTTGGTTACTGGATGAGGAACTTTCACCAGGCGAAGTAGGAGGAGGATGAAGAAACAGGGGAAGAAGGCAAAGGCACAACCCTAGAATCATCATGTCATGATTCACACGAAGGAGTCGGCGAAATAGGAGTCATGACGCTCTAGACTATCGAGTTTTAAAATAGCCAAACGGGTAAACCGATGGTTAACCCAGGCAAGGACAACGTTGCCATATACAGAGCACCAACATTTCCAAAAAAAGGAAAAGGACCAGGATTCCCATCTGAGGGGAGACCTTGACTGGTGGACTCTGGAAGGGTTACCATTGGGATTGACCTTGAAAGGAACTCTAACTATAACCAAGAATATTATGTGGGCAGTTAATTTTACGACATTGAAACAAAAATGGGTCCTTTCATATTTTAAGAGTCGAGAAAAGGACGAAAGGTGACTCTATCTCTTTCAAAGTTTAATGAGCCTGAAAGGACAATTTCTCAGATGATCCTTTTACTTTTAAGGAGTCAAAAAGGAATGAAAGTGACTACTCTAGGGTATTAGACAAGAGGTTTATCAGAAAAATAGAAAAACTGCATATACACCTTGTTGATCAAATGAAAACGAAATGACCAAGGACTTTCCATATGATAGTCAATCTTTCTAAAAGTTGTGTTTGGTGTGTTACGATTCGTAAGGTGGTAGACTTGATTTCCTATGGATATTAGGATGATAACCTAGTGAGGTCTCCCAATATATACTCGATGGTACGGGGAGCACAAATTCGTACTAGTACTTATTGGATCACAAAAGTAGGAATCACCCAACCTTAGTGAACACAATAGTAACTAGGTTTAATGACGCTGGCGCATGTCTCTAGCCTAGACCTCTAGATAAGTGTGAATTAGGTTCCAATGCATTGTTAAGTTCATTCAATAGATTTTAAGAGTTAATCTTGAATTAAGTTTCGATTTCAAGGCTCTACTGAATGTATTTCAACAATTCCTAGGATGCAACTACAATGAGTAAAACACCATTCCTTTTGATGAACAACTACCTAAATGAGGGTAAGGAGTTCATTTCCAAGTGAATGCAAGCCATAACAAGCAAATGAAAGAGAAGTAGTGCATGCAAGCAATCCAATCACTAGGAAACACAATGCAGCAATGCACTTATCTCACAACTACTAATGAAAGATTTGAACTTTTCTTTCTAATTTCTCAATCACGAAAAATTCACTAATGCAAATGCACTTTCACTTTTGTATGTTGTATGAATGCAATATTTTTTTACATTTGGGATTTAATGAAAAACAAGCAAATGAAAGCCTGACTGATCCAAACAAATGTAATCTATGCTTGATAATACGGAAATGAAATCAACATGAGAAACTGATTTGATAACCAAACAGTACAGACCAATCAAAAAGAAGACAAGTAGTAGAACAACCTCATACAAGCCAATCAGATGATTAGGGATGAATCTTGGAAAGACAAGAAACCCAAACAAATGACTTTTTAACAAAACCTTAAAAGATTTAGGTTACATAGTTTGAAAACACAAGACTCAGAAAAATGAAACCAAGGAGAAAGTGCCTTAACAAAATACAGTCAAAACAAGATTGATAAGATACAAGAGACAAGCATTAGTAAATTATGTATTAGGTGGAAATTTGTACAAATTATAAATCATAGACAAACATTTAGACATAACAAGTAGAGACCGTAAAACATAAATAATCCAATTGAGGTACATTCCCCCCAAGCTTAATTGCACTCAACGAGGTGGATGTAATGAAGGTTCAAGTTATGAGATTGAAGACTTGATTGACAAAAGGGAGTTTTTTCATTTTTTGAAATGAGGTTGATGCAAGATCAAGAACCTTCCTCAAAACTTGTTGATTCATTTTTTAACAAGCTTGACACAATATCGGGAAATATGCTCCATACTCCTTGTTTCATTGATTAACGAGGTTGACACAAGATCACGAACTATCCTCAGATCCCTTGTTCCATTTTTAAATGAGGTCGACACAAGATCAGAACTGTTCTCGAGCCTTTGTTTCATTTTTTAAAGGAGCTTGACACAAGATGAAAACTATGCTCAACACCCCTATTTCATTTTTTAATGAGGTTGACACAAGAAACGAACCGTCCTCGGTGAACTGTTCGTGGGCCATATGAGAACATGACTCCCAAGAGGTCTTCACTGGAAGGAAGAACCATGCTCTGAGAGGAGTACATGTCATTGAGCACCAACAATAGATCGGTTTCCAATGCCCCTAGTAAATGATGTACGAGACCATCTGTATGATCATCAACAACCATGGAGAGGAAACAGGTAGCCACATAATTGACCTGTGGCAGGGAAGGGACTACTTGTGAATAAGAGCTGATAGGGGATGATGGCTACACAAGAGGTGCTTGGTGACCAAAGAATGACAATTGATATATAGTCACAATTCTTCCATCCTGTGGAAAACAAACCACACGGAAAAGTGAAGAGGCAAGAGCCCCCATCACATAAATATAGTCGTGGCCAAGGAGAAAACTGAAGTCCAACGCACCTTGAATGCCCATCACTTCTATACAGATGGTTTTACCTCCCAAAGTAATAGGGAACTTAGGAAGGAACCCTAAAGGTTTACTAGTTCCTTCGTCAAAAACCATCAGATTCTGAGTGATAGGCACAAGCTTGAAATGAAAAACTACACTTGAATAAGGTTTGCATGCCCCCAACATAATAATCCAATTGAGGTACATGCCCCCCAAGCTTCATTTCATTCAACAAGGTGGATGTAATGAAGGCTCAAATTATGAGATCGAAGACTCAATTGACAAGAGACAACAAGGGACAAGCAGCACTAGTTGATTTAGGAGGTAAGGCTGTGAAAAACAACCTTACGGGAATCGTCACAGGGGTTAAACTAGCAACCTCAGATGAAATCCAAATCGTTGTAGGAACAAAGCTAGAAAATGAGCGACATTATCGCAAGAGTACACCTATCTTCGGAGACAGTCTGATTTCAGGAATCGTCGCAGCTGTATGATGGGATCTCTGCAACATACAACTTGATCAAAGAGGGCAGGCGCGACTCATAGCAGCTGTTAAGATCTAAACAATGGCGATCTCAATTAAGAGTCAAAACAAAGCAAAAACACCTTAAGGACACTAGACTAATCTCTCAGATAGTGATAGGTACTACCAGATTTACTCAAGTAACCTAGAACACTTATGGCTCAGTCCCAAAACCAAGAGACACTATGTAAATAAAAAACAAATCAAGATAAAAACAAGAGACAACACACAAAGGACTCCCCAATATGGTCGCCAACTTGTGATTTAGGTAATGTTCCCTCTGTGGATAAAGGAAACCCCTATAGCCCTAGAGTGGGTCTAGTCACAGTAAGACAAAACAACAGCTAATTCCTTAAACAATCATTGTTGAAAGAGCCTACCTTATGCTGGTATTCAATGGAGCCTTCATTACGCTTCTTCAGCTACCGTTTCCTTCTCCTCGATGAGCAATTCACCTAAAACAACACAAGAGAACAATAGAACACATAATATAGCACAACAATGAACTATTCACTTACAGAGTCAAGGAACCATAAGCTATCAAATATATTTTACACATGATATAGGAAATCACCATTGATTGTATTAATATGAAAAAAAGCAAAGCTTACAACAAAGCCTTGACGTCGCAAGCTTCCTCGAAGGGTCCAATCAGTATGTCTCCTCAAGCATTCACTCTCAAAAAATCTCCCAAAAGACTGATATCTTTCTCTCTCACCCAAAAGCACTAGTATAGGGCTAAGGCAATCCACAACCAATTGCTAGACTATTAGCAATTCACACTACAAACTATCAATCTCACACCAAAACTAGCTAATTTGATCAATACCAAAAAATAGTTGATCATAGAAATGGGGAATGCTTTTATAAGAGGAGGAGACTCCATAAATGAGGGAGAGGGAGCTTATGTTCAAGGGAGGTTCCTCAAAAGGTAGAGCCACCATCTTAAAAGAGGAAAGCCGAACTTCCTTGACCCAACAATCAGTTCCAGAACCACCCAGAAGCATTTTTTTTTAACTAATTCGCCATATCAAGGTTGTCATGAGTCAAACACTAGGACTCAGAGACGATGTCGTGGGGAAACAGTGTATTCAGAGCTATCGTCAGAAGAAGGATACTGAGGACTTGTGATGAGCCCTAAAATATGACTATCGCAGAGAACAGACGTACCCCTGCAATGATGTCACGATGTTCTTGTCCACTCAAGGTTATCATCACAAGCAGAATGAGGTTGTCTTGCAACGATCTTGGAACATGGGTAAAAAGGGTCAATCTTCAGGATTAAAGAGCCTTTTAATCTTATTGAATGATTTGGAAGATGTGGACACATTTGTTGATGTATGACATAGAAAAAATGCCATTCAGGGAGTGTCTCTACCCAGGACTAGGGGATGCAGGGTCGGTGACAAAATACTATGTAACACAACCCCATAAAGTAAAATTCCCTTGAATTATTTGTAAGGGTGATCACCTTAATATATATTGTCCTGGTATTCCTAAGGTATTAAAAGTGTGGTCCACAGGCTCACATTGACCTTTGTCGCCAGATTTTGGAGATCATGCTGGTGACAAACCCTCAACCAATGATAGCAAGGTCCATGGGAAAAAGGGTAAAGTCAAATTTCCCTGTCAGTTATGTGAAGGGAATCATCTTATTCACCTTTGTCCTTATATGAATGAAGCCTCAAAAGTGTTGGAAAATCTTACAACTTCTCAACCACGACTTCCAGTTGGTTACTGAAAGCTTTCTCCCAATCCTCCTCTAGTTGATGAATTGATTTATTAGAATCTGAATCCAATCAATCCCGCTCCCTCTAAACGTGAATCCCATGATTCCATTCCTGACCAACCATTGGTTGAGAAAATGATTGACTTGATTCCACCTTCAGTTGAATGTACTTTTGCTATAGAGAGTGAACTTCATACTTCTTAGGTTCTTCTTGTTTCTTCAAGTTCCAATGAACTTGGGGATAGTTCGTCTATTCCCATGGCACAAGGGGGAAATCCACCCATTCCCACAACACTAGAGAGAAGTTATCTTGTTCCTATAACACAAGGGGGCAGTTCTCCCATTCCGCGACACCCCCTCCAAATAGTCTGGTCACTTCCTTTGAATGGAGTCGACTGACTAAATATCATCTTCCTACATACGTGCTCTTCTAGATCATAGTACAAGCTTATAATATGGTCATACCTATCACAATCATAGATGAAGGTGCATCTGTTAGTATTTTTTCTTGAACTACTTGGTAAGATTTAGGTTCTCTATAGCTTGTGCCTGTTACCCATAATCTATTGGCTTTTAACAGAGGAACCAGTCAACCATTAGGGATCCTTCCTAAGTTTCCTATTACTTTGGGAGGAAAGACTGTCTATATCAATGTGATGGTAGTCCAAGGCCCTTTTTAATTTAATTTACTCCTCGGCCATGACTATGTTTATGTTATGGGATCTCTTATCTCTTCACTCTTTCATGTGATGTGTTTCTCGCATGAAGGAAGAGTCGTGACTATTAACCATCTTTTGTTCATTGGTCCTAATTTGACTCCCAAGAATCCAACTTCCCTAAATGGTCCTTATATGAAAGTGTTATCTTCCCCACCATAGGTTAATTATGTGGAAAACTATCCCATTAACATAGCTACTGCTAAAGATGAGACTTTGACTATCTACTCAACTTCTTTCATCCTAGATCTAGTAGGTGATGTATTGCATCATGTACTAGGAGCATTGGAGCCCAATATTTCTATTAGATCCCTTGATATGTATCCCTTATAGAGTATTTTTCTCCCATCTGATGAGAACCTCTTAGAAGTTGTGGTCTCTTAGAGGCCATGATTGAGATCGGAGCATAGTTCTTTTCTTGTTTCAAGCTCTTTAAAAAAGAAACAAATTCCCATAAGCACAAATCCTTTTATTGTGTGAAGCTCATTAAGAAATGAAACAAGGTCCCTGGAGTAAAGTTCCTTTTCTTTTTTCAAGCTAGTTAAAAAATGAAACAAGCTCCTACGAGGATAGTTCTTTTACTATGTCAACCTTGATAAAAAATGAAATAGGTTCCTATGAGAATAGTTCTTTTCCCCTATCAAGCTCATTACAAAATGAAAAAAATCCCCTTTCAATTATAGTATTTGATTAGATCTCGTAAATTTCTAGTCGAGTCTTTCACTTGATCTCATAAATGAACCTTCATTCTATCCACCTATTAGTACCCAATAGTCTACTTAGGTGCATGAAATGAAGCTTAGGGGGCATGTACCTTGAATTGAGTCATTATATTGGGGGCATGCAAACTTATTTCAAGCATAGTTTTTCCTTTGTTTCAAGCTTTTATAAAAATGAAACCATTCCCATTATCCCTTGTGATTTCCGTTTTCATTAGCCTATTTTTTTTAGGATGAGCATTCATTAGGGGAATGTTGATGTCTAAAATGGGCCTCCTAAGAAAAATGTGCAACTAAAATAAAATTTATAAGAAAAAATATGATTCAAGATGATGATGTCAACCATGGGGGGTGATTCACCATTTTTGGAGTAAAAAGGTAAAAAGACTAAAAAATAATAAAATAATAAAACTACTTTTTCAACTCATACTTTCAACTTATCTCCCTAAGGTTTTACTCAAATTTTGAGTACTTTTTGGATGAAAAATTTAATTCCTCATCCAAGGAGTACCCATATTGCATACTTTCTATGGACCCTACTATACGAAAAATGAGAAATTCATCATAATATTGATTCAAATTATACATCTAATGAGTATTTTAGCTCGAAATTTGAGTAAACCCATAGGAAGATAAGTTCAAAATACGAGTTGAAAAAATAGTTTTTATTTTTTCCTTCTAAAATTTTGATGATGTAATCTAATCTTATTTTATAATTTCCTTAGGAGGCCCATTTTTACTCAAAACTCCCCTAATGGGTTTTCTCATTCCATTGTCACCATCGACTTGGACGATCATACGCATTCACTTGGTTGTTTTAACCCTTTATTGAGGAACCATTTTGATGAGTGGTCTTACTATCCAACATCTTTACCTTTACGTGTTTTGATTAGTTCCATCATGACTGGAACCAATCATGGTAAATTTTAGGTGCGAATTTTAGCCCAAGGGCGAAATTTAAGGGGTTTTTCATTTTAGAGGGGAAAAATATTTATAAAACACCCATTTCTTAAATTTAGTCCAACTTTTATTTAAAAAATATTTTTTTTTTTTCATTTTAGCCCAAACAAATGGGGTGAATAAACTATGAAAAGACTCATTTGAACTAATTCGCCTAGTTTGGGAGAAATGTCAAATTCGTTTTCAACCAAAAAATGGGCAACCGAAAACGAATTTGACATTTCTCCCAAACCAGGTGAATTAGTTCAACTGAGTCTTTTCATAGTTTATTTGCTCCATTTTTTTGGGCTAAAATGAAAAAAAAATATATTTTTCAAATAAAAGTTGGACTAAATTTAAGAAATGGGTGTTTTATAAAAAATTTGCCTCTCTAAAATGAAAAACCCCTTAAAATTCACCCTTGGGCTAAAGTTTGCACCTAAAATTTACCATGCATGTCAGTTCAGTCAGAAACCCAGTTGAGATCATAGAAAGGTACAATGTAATATCAATTGGAGGATTTTTCCTATATAGGAAACTCATCCATGTAGAAGGAATTATCTCCTTCAGGATTGCACAGTTAGATCAGAGGTTAGTGAGTGTGTGAAGAGGCCAATTCACACAGGTGGAAGCACTGGACCACAAGGAAAACTGCCCAAGGAAATAGGAGGCTTGGAGGGTAGAGGAGAAGGTTTTTGAGAAGCCTTTGACTATCTATGAGTAGCAGTTTGATTACAAAGAGAGCAGGATAGCTTGTGAGCTGAATCTTTTTGTAATTTGAACATATTTCCACTTTTAAGATAATACAGAGATAGGGGTTTTTAGCTGAGGCTTTCCCTAGAGCATTCTTCTGTGTTTCATGTGTATGATATCTTCTTCTTAGTTATATGTGTTCTATTTGATCTTGCTCATATTCGATTAAGCTTCTACAAAGTTTGTTGTAGAAGTAGATGTTTTATTTTGCTTTAGTACATTACATTATCACATGATCTACAGTGAGAATTTCTACATGGTATTGGAGCAAAGGTGATCAAAGGAGAGAACAGTATACAAGAGGGAGAAGTTTGAAGTTTGAGGTTCCTGAATATATAAATCGAGTTCTTATCACATCTAAATTTCACCAATGGCGTTCAATGCTTTAAGACTCGAGTATGCCCTTGATGGCATCTCGAATTATATAGCCTGGAAGGATCACATGGAAGAAGTATTAGAGGATAACAGTCTAAAGGATTTCATTCATAAAGAAGTCCCTAAGCCCGCAGCACCTAATGCTACAAAATTAGCAGAATGGAAGAAATGTGTGGCTAGAGCAAGGAGAATCCTTCTGGAGGGAGTTCGAGACCACATAGTCTCAAGTATCCATGGGAAGGAGACATCATTTTCGATGTGGAAAACATTGAAAAATATATATCAAAACAACAGCGATCAAAGGAAGCTGGCGCTAAAAGACAAGCCTTAGAAAATCAAGTGTGAAAAGGGCAACACGATCTCTACATACCTGAACAAGCTCACCAACTGCAGGGATGAGCTTGGAAGTGTAGGGATCACGAGAGCTGATGATGACATGGTGAGTCTTGGGGAACGAATTTTGTCAAATATGATGTAGGAGGAGATAAGGAGAAGCACCATATATGGCTCTTCATCCAAGGAGGATGAAGAAAATTGTGCCTTAACGAGTAAGAAAAAGAAAGGGAAGGAGAAGGATTCTCGTCCCAAATCAAGTTCTTCCTATGGTGGGAAGAAGTTTGACAAATCGAAACTATGATGCTTTCGTTATCATGAGGTGGGTCATTTTTCCACAAATTGTCCACTAAAGAAATCCCAGATGGGATCCAAGGAAGGATCTGAAGGTGAGGCATTGGCCTCATAGTTCGAGTTGGATTTCACCCTCTTCGCATGCATGGTTTCATCCATGGTGGGATGTGGTTGGTTTCTTGACAGTGGAGCTTCTTCCCACATGATCGGCGACAAGAGTTTGTTCATTACCTTGGAGGAGAAAGATCTCCAGATGCTCTTAGCGATGGGTAATAATGAAAAGTGTAGTGTCTCAGGTGTAGACATGATTTTTTTTCAGAGGGAGCATGGAGCATGCATTACCTTGACTGATGTTAAGTATGTACAAGGACTGAGGAAAAATTTGGTGTTGATCACAATGCTAGAAGAAAAAGGATATGATGTATTTTGGATTGCAGATTACTGTGGTGAGATTTCCGTAAGGAGCTCAGATTATCCACAGTGTTCATATTTTTATGATCGACGTTTCGAGTCTGAACCTAGACTCATCATCAGGACAAATTTTGTGGAGAAAAAAGGAAAAAAGGATAGGTATAAATATGAAATTAGTTAGATGAAAGGACCAATAAGCCGATTCATTATCTGCAGTTTCTATTTTTCATTGATTTTATTATTAATAATTAATTTGTTAATTATAATTTATATTAATATTAATATTTAATATTTTGATTTATATTATTTAATAGATACATTAATAAATTAAGTTTTTAAATAATGTTTGAGTTCTTCATTAGTTTTTTATTTTTATTTGTTTATAATGTTATTTATAATTGTTTATTGAATTTTTATTTGTATTGTTGTATATGTTATTATTTATATTGTTATTTAAGTTTCTATTTTTCATTGATTTTATTATTAATAATTAATTTGTTATTATAATCTTTATAATATAATATTTATATTTTGTTTTATATTATTGTAATAGATCATTATTAAATTATGTTTTTTAACTGATGTTTGTGTTCTTCATTAGTTATATTTTTATTTGTTTATAATGTTATTTATAATTGTTTATTGAATTTTTATTTATATTGTTGTATATGTGATTTGTTATTGAATATTTTTATTGATTTATATTTTAATTGTTAATATTAATGTCTATTCTAATTGCTAATTAAATTGGTTAATGCTGATATTGCTCCTATTGCTATTTTAATTATTATAATTAATGCTATTTTTAACTAATAAAATGTTCCTATTTATAATTATTTTTATTAATATTTTGCTCATATTTATAATTTCCTCTTAGTTATTAATTATTAATTCTAGTTAATACTCTTATATTATCGATATATTTATTAATTGTTTATATTATTACTTTTATTTTTATTTTTATTATTTTTATTATTGCTCCTACCTAAACTTATTATTCTTATCTATTAATATTGATATTTATTTTTATTCTTTGTTGTTTAAGTATCATTAAAACTATATTAACCCTAATAGACCTTCTTAACTAGCATTAATATTTATATTATTATTGTTTATGTTATTAATTATTCATATATAACTATTATTATTATTATATTTCACATTATACTAATAATATTTTATTCTTAATGCTAGCTAATAATTAAATGCTTACTATTATTATTATTTATTTATATTATAATAATTTTGCTTATTAATCTTAGCTATTCTTCTAGCCTAGGCTTCTAAAGAGCAGCAAAGTTAGTTTTATTCAGATAGCTGGTCGGGGGTTAGCAAGGGGTGCCAATTTTTGCTAATTTCCATGCCACCATCCCTATTAAGGTTCTTGGGATGTTTAATGATTTCAATAGCTTCTCTGACCTTACGCTTGAACTGGTGTTCTACATTGGCAATGACTTTGGTGTCTTCCAGGCATATATGGTGATTGGTTTTACCTACATGCTCAGCTAGGGCTGAGGATCGGATTCTTTCGTTACGGATGTCTGCACTATTCTCTTTGAGTCTAATCCTAACGGATCTACCAGTTTCTCCTATGTATTGATCCCCACAAGAACAATTTATGATATATACTCCTTTTTGCTGAAGATGTTCCTGGTTATAAATAACATTATAAACAAATAAAAATAAAACTAATGAAGAACTCAAACATTATTTAAAAAACATAATTTAATAATGATCTATTAAAATAATATAAATCAAAATATTAAATATTAATATATACAAATTATAATTAACAAATTAATTATTAATAATAAAATCAATGAAAAATAGAAACTACAGATAATGAGTCGGCTTATTGGTCCTTTCATCTAACTAATTTCATATTTATACCTATCCTTTTTTCCTTTTTTCTCCACAAAATTTGTCCTAATGATGAGTCTAGGTTCAGACTCGAAACATCGACCATAAAAATATGAACACTGTGGATAATCCGAGCTCCTTACAAGATATGATGTAGTCTTCAATAAGGGAAAGGTTTTCCTTATACACAACACCACGAGACAAATGAGGCAGATCGGTTCATGAATCAAGAACCTGTATGATCTTAAGGTTCAAGATGCATGCAAAGGCTTGAGGAGCAAGGCAACTGATGGAGACTTGGTGGTTGAGAGGGAGAGTACATTACCTCTCAACATGGAGTGCCAGAAGAAGTCTCAGACAATTGTGGAGGAGCCACAATTGGTGAAGTAGCCTCAAGAGGTTGTGGAGTAGCCACAACTAGAGAAGTCAAGAGGAGATCAATTAGAAACATATACTCATGCAGAGACCTCCTGCAGGGGGAAATTTTGAGCCAAGTGGGTAGAGGGATCACATGCATCCATACCTCTAGGTAGAAGGTGCGGCGATGTGGAGTGACAGTCCCAAGAGGGCTGGAATAGGGGCAAGATCATTGAGGTACCCAACCTCTTTGATTAGACGTTGCTATGAGAGCCCCGATAAGGAGTAGTAGGACTAGTTGAGTGGGTAGATATAGATGCAGATGGAGTGGCAGAGAGAGCTACAATGCAGGAATCCCAAGACAACGCAAAGCTAGCAGGTTGCAACAATGCGAGAGGCACAAGAGTGTTGCACTAGTGCAGGATGGCACAAAGAGGTGTGAAATGGTGCAAGATGCATGGAGTGTTGCAGCAGCTTAGAGGACACAGAGGGAGAATTTGTCAGTGGCCAAGGGAGCTTCAACATCAGAGGGTGTTCCTAGCCCAACAGGGGGGTCAGTTGGGAGATTTTGTTTCTAGAGTTGTTGGAGCAACAACACTTAGGAGAAGTGTTTCATGGAGAAAATTCCAAAGGTTAAGGATCAGGTTCGAGTTGAATTCCTTTCTTGTTGAGAGGGAATGTTGGAAATGGCAACAAGAAATGCTAATAATAGCATTGCTATAAATAGTAGTTTAGGTACTAGTGTTGGACATAGCAACAAGGAATGAAAAATCAAAGTGCTAAAAATAGCATTGATATAAATAACATTTCAGGATGGATTCCTATTTTAGTTAGACCCTGAACTAAAATAGAGAAGTAAAACTCGAATTTGATCTTAGCAGTTGTTTGTAAAATAATTAATTAATTCATCTTGAGTTAATTAGCTCTAGAAAATCAAACATGAAGTCTATGTGGGGACATGCAACAGTTTCTCCATTGATTGAGGAATTTATCCATCAATTAAAGAGATAAGGATGAGTTGTAATTAGTTGGCTCAGTTAACTGTGTCAAGTCAAGTTAGATTAGTTTCAATAGTTTATTGAACTAATTGTGAGTTCAGTGAGTTAATGCATGCATGCATGAAACTGTTGTACTTCGGATAACTGAATATTCTCTCATAAATAACTCATGCATGTTAGTTGAGTCAGAGAGCCAGTTGAGATCAAAGGAAGGGACAATGTACTATCAGTTGGAGGATTTTTCTTATTATAGGAAACTCATCCATGCAGATGGATTTATCTCCTTCAAGATTGCACAGTTAGATCAGAGGTTAGTGAGTGTGTGAAGAGGCCAATTCACATAGGTGGCAGTACTGGACCCCAAGGAAAATTGCGCAAGGAAATAGGAGGCTTGGAGGGCAAAGGAGAAGGTTTGTGAGAAGCCTTTGCTTATCTATGAGCAACAATTTGATTGTAGATAGAGAAGGATAGCTTGTGAGTTGATTATTTTTGTAATCTGAACATATTTCCACTTTCTATGATAATACAGAGATAGGGGTTTTTAGCTGAGGCTTTCGCCAAAGTATTATTCTGTGTTTCATGTGTATGATGATTTCTTCTTTTCAATTATATGTGTTTTATTTGATCTTGCTCATATTTGATTAAGCTTCTGCAAAGTTTGTTGTAGAAGTAAATCTTGTATATTGCTTTAGTGCATTACATTATCAGGTGATCTACAATGAGAATTTCTACATAAACATTTTGACTTGGTTAAAATAAAAATCAATTATTAATTTTATTAATTTTTATAAATTACTAATAGTAGTTTTTAAGCTCCATGTTTATGATAACCCATGGTATTGACCAATGGTAATACCATGGTATTCATGTGAGCATAAACTATTTAAATGGGAAATTATATCAACTTAGATCCATCTTAATTCAGGGTCTACCAAGTGTTGAGAGGGATAAATAGATTTCATCCCTCTAAGAGTGGTATATGTGGAGTTAAGATGGATAAAGATTGGATTTTATGATAATATTAAATAGAAGTAGGAAATTATATTGTAAAAAACATCTTAAGGTGAATGGTTAAAGCTACATTTAGTCACTTCACAAAATTTAGTAAAAAATACCAATATCTCCATTAATGTTGGTTTTTCTAATTTAACAAAAAAAAATCAAAACGGTGAAATATTATCATGCTTTCCACATCACCCTCGTAGAAGAGAGATAGTCACTACCCAGATTTCCCACCATTTTTCAAATGTTCTCAATATGATATCTTCATGAAAATGTTAAGGTACTATGTTGGATTAGTTGTTTGAAAAATATGTTGGTTTGTACAACCTTTCATCTTCTTTGATTCTTAGTTTGTCATAATGGTCTGTAGGGGTTGGGCACTGCACCATATTATCCTAAAAGGCAGAGATTGTGCACCAAAAAGGAAATTAATCCACATGTTACAACGCCATTAAAAAATGCAAGACATATGAAGGTAGTGAATTATGATAATAAGCAATTTAGATATTTTTCAAATGTTCTCAATATGATATCTTCATGAAAAAATTAAGGTACTAATGTTGGATTACTTGTTTGAAAAATATGTTGGTTTGTACAACCTTTCATATTCTCTGTTATTATTAGTTTGTCATAATGATCTGTAAGGATTGGGCCATTGCACCATATTGTACTAAAAGGTGGATATTGTGCACCAAAAAAGAAATTAATCCACATGTTACAACGTTGTTAAAAAATTCAAGACGTATGAAGGTAGTGAATTATGCTAATAAGAAATTTAGAATGGGAGAGACGTAATTAAATTTTATTATTTAATTGAAGATTTCCAGTTAAAATAATAATAAATCTACATTTATATATTTATATATTGATTGGAAAGCTTCTAACAATGATCACTTCTTTCCATTAGATCCCCATTAGGCCTTTGGGATACCTAGTACTTTCTTATATTATATAGTTGGGGCTTGCTACTTGTTGGCATGTTGGGGTAAACAAACTTGATTTGTTTTTTTAATATCGTAGTTGGAGTCTATGGAATAAGAAAGAAATTTGATAGCTTGACAAAAGTGGTAGAGAAAATATTAATCTCTCCTACCTTGATAGAACTGGTGGTCAAGATCAACACCTACAAGAAATTTGTTGTGGAACATTATCAAAACTTATAGAAGGACATGAAAGAGTGTATAATTTTTTTTTTAACAAACATGGCCACTGAAACCTGCAACATTGTTTGTAGGAAGAGAAAATTATGTTTCTTTTCACCAAACATTTATGTTAGTATATTATAGTTTAATGAATATGTTTTCTTATTATCATATATGATTTCATACTTTAACAAAACATTTGCCAAGACTTCATAATGTTTTATTATTCAGTGAAATATTTTCCAAGATCATACAAGATTTTATAATTCAGTGAAAGATTTGCCATGACTTTACAAGATATTATAATTTGGTGAGAGATTCACCAAAAAACTTATATATATAATATATATTATTTATAATATAAATTTAGGGTGGTTCTTAAAATTTTCCCTGGAACCAATTGCTACCTTTTATACCACTTGTTCCTCCACGGAGATTTTTCTTTCAACACTTTTCAGACTCCCAAAATATGAAAAGATTGTCGAAAAATTGTAGTTTCAAACTCGTAAAAGTAAATGAAGAGATTTCTACTCAGTATAAGTCTAACCATTTTCCAGACCAAGATAACATAGCTATGAAAAAGGAATACATTAGCCAAACATGGCTAAGAGGTTCTATTGGGTATTGTTTTCTACCTTTTCTTACCTAAGGGACTACCTACGAAAAGGAACATTTGGAGTTTTTTTTTTTGCCTATTTTTCAAACTCTCTAAACATGAAAAGATGTCTAGTTTTACCTTCACTGGACTCGTTAAAACATCAAACAGTGATGGAATTATCAAACATGTCGAGGTCAAAGCACTCCTTCTCAGGGTTTGTTAAATATACTCAGAGATATTCATCTGAAGGATGAACTTACAAACCAAGAATATGTTAACCTCCTCAATGTCATTAAAAAATAAAGAGGTACCGACCTGTATTGTTAGGGAAATTAGGAAAACAAGGGATTCCATTTTTCTAATGGTAGTGAGTCTCTCTTGAGCATGAAACTCTTCCACTTCATCTTTATGGCTATTAGGTTGAGTAATCTATTTGTCTTTTGGTTATCATATTGTTTTCAGAGTCTCCATTCCAGTTTTGGGCCAATGTTGCTGAATCCATTCAATGTCTTTAGTGTGTTTAAGAGAAGTCATTCAGTTGATCTATGCTACAATACTCTTAAGCCTTCATTCCATGTCCACCTTTCCTAATCCATTTCCATACCAACATCATTCTAATCAGTTTGTCTTAATCATGATACATGTTTCGTGTCATTGATGGGGGATACATCAAGGCCCTCCTACAATGGGTCATTTCCTATTGACATTAGCACATCATCTAGGAAGTTAACTTAGAAACACCCTTTGGTACCTTAGTGCTTGCATACATTAATGGAAAGTTTCCTCACTCTTGGGGAAAGGTTTACATCAATAGACCTCAAACAAAAGATTCCTTTTTGTGTTCAACATCAGCTGATTATTTCACACCATAAGAATTATACTATAGTACCTTGAGAGCCATTAACATCATCAGTGGTTTCTCTCACATCCATTAATGAATTACATCATTGGACGATAATCATATTGTGTCTACAATTTTCGAATCCATCTCATTGATTCACATGGTTAGACTCGTACATTGGTTCGTCACGTGAAGAGGATATAAGACCCTAGATCTAGTTTCATCCATCTGGGTTGTGATTTCAGGAGTTACACAAAGATCACAATGTATGATGGTCGTGATCATATAGACAGTCATCCAGTCATGGGTCCACCAGTTTGATCTGTGAATCTGTCATTTGATCACTATACATATTACATTAGCTTATGAGATGAGTATGGGTATGCCTCCATCAGAAAACAAAGATGTCATATTGTAAATGTATTGTAACATATGAAGCTCGTTGGTTGTCCTTGATACCGACTTATCACAAGGTAAAGCAATTTAGTCATCAATTATCATCTATGACTTTACGCTTTAGGGGGAATTCTATTATAGGCCTGTTTTTCACATCTAATCTGTGAGCCTCCTAATGGGATCAATTAATATCTTATCCCCCCCCTATCACCATATTGCACAAAACCCTAAGCATGTTTCTTTCACCCCCCTAAGTTTTGGCCCTAAGCTACATCATCTGAGCGAGTTTGAGGACCAATGCTCCCTATAAGCCTACTAGGGTGTGATCACCTACAAGTTTCTCCACTATGGCCTCCATTAGTCACCAGAAGATTACTCTCCTTTGCACTTGCATTGGTTCTAGAAGTCCAGGAGAATGATCGAGATTCTAGAAACTTCCCCTTCTAGACGTTTCCAAAGGTTGTTTCAACTACTTACATTGGATAAAACATTCGGATCCTATCTTTCCATACTTTTGAGTTTTCACCACTTATCCTTTGATCCTATCCCTCCATCAATAATCGATCATAAACCTTAGATTGGTAATTGGATAATAAATCCAAACTTACCCTACTTCTCTATATATTCCTGGCCTTCTATGTGGTTAGGTGATCTAGGTGGATATTGGTGGCCACCCACCTATTCAACCTAAACCCTCTAGTCAGTTTCATCTATTTCCTCGTTCATTTCATCATTTACTATTTTTAGCATTTTTTGGGTCTTGAAATTTCGGAGCAGTTTTGACCCACTAAACGACAATTTTTGGGGTCTGCGACAAGACCATTGCCATTGGCAAGGGCCTATGGTGAAACATGTAGTACTTAGAGAGACCTTTCTAACAAGGTATCATACACACCAAATAGAGATAATATTACCAAGGTTCGCGGCAAGGCCATAGCCATTGGCAAGGGCCTATGATGAAACATGTAGTACTTAGAGAGACCTTTATAACAAGGTATCATACACGCCAAATAGAGATAATATTACCAAGTTACGACCCTAGGAAGTTGGATGCCCAACTAACCCCAACGGGACCCATAAACTCTTGGTGTTACATCTCTTGGGCTTAGGGGATTTTTTGTTTAGGGTTTTCTCATGTTTTCCAATAATAAATAGACCCTTGAGCCACATTCTAACACAGTTTAGAGGCATGTAGCCACCACATCTCTTATAAGAGATAAGTTACCATCACCTGAGATATCTTATTTCCATTATGTTTGTAAGCATAGTTCAATATTTTTATATTAATGAAATGAAGTCTTTTCAGATGCATCTCTGTGTTTATGATTATATTTGTAAGTTGTTGCATTCTTGTTTAAGTTTGGATTAGTCGTATCAGAGTGGTCTTCTCTTTCTCTATTTTTATTTACATGTCCTCAATGATCTCAAGGTGATCCAAAATGGATCCTAAAAACCCTCTAAGTCTTCAAAGATAAAAAACTATCGCAAAGAAAATACCTTCACAAAAGGCAGATTACTCTATCAAGAGAGGAAAAACATGAAAAATTGGCCAAAAATAGAGTCTATCAGAGACTTGAACAACTTTACACAAGAGCCATTGGATTTGGCCGATCAATGGTCCAGGTCTGATTAGCATATCACAATCAGTAGTGGTAGGCGGAGTCTATCGAAGGTGACTTTATGGGAGGTGCGATAGTGATCAATGCGATCAAACAAGGACCCTCGATCAATAGTCCAGGTTCAACCATGCCATCGCATTGCTAATATATATATGTATATGTATATGTATATGTATAGTATATAATATATATATATATATATATAGATAATATATATATATATATATCTGGATATATATTTATATATTATATATAATATAATATAATATATATATATATATATAATTATATATATATATTATATATATATATATATATATATATATTTATATATATAATATTATATATTTATATATAATATATATATATATTTATATTTTATAAGGACTTAATTGCGACCTGAGGGATCAGCGATATGCGATTACGATATCGCAATATCGCATCGCAACTACATAAGGGGTGATGCCAAGGAGGCCAGTGACCATGCAATGTGCCAACAGCTGATAAGACCGATCGGCGCAATCGGCGATCGAAGGTCCAGAAGGATATGCAATAGCAATATAAAAGTAGACCCAATGAAATTATAAGGTAGATGCAATAATATTTCAAATCCGATAAATGACTATGTTACGGGTTTTCCTTTGTATTTGGGTTTTTTCATAATAAACCCAAATACAAAGGAACCCGCAACTAAGTGACCACGATTGTGATTTAAAGGCAGACCCGATGGAGTTTAGGATAGAGTTAATAAGATTTTAAGTTTGGAAAAAGGCGTTTTGGTGGATTTTTATAGTGTTGCTGTGTATTTCTCTATGTAAATAGAGAACGATTGTTTGGGAATTATAATGTGCCAATGGTCCCTTTTGTTGCAAAATAGGTAGCCACCTTCCCTAAAAATGTTTAACAAATGATTGTTTAACACTCAGATGGGATTGTAGCGGACAGAGACTGGGAGCCAAAGAGACCGAAAGGGAAAATGAATAGACCAGCACTGATTGGCTTAAAAGCCATTGAATGACAGAGATAGAGGCACGCAGAGCTGAGACGGAGAGAAGACAGAGACAGAAAATGAGAGGGAGAGTCTGTGTACTCAGAGAGACTTGAGGGATTCAATTAAACTCCTGTTGTTTTGTATTTATTATGTTGAGACTCAAATTGAGCTCACTTTTGTAAAATTCTACTCTTGAAGACATAATAGAGAGGTCACCACTGAAGGCTGGACCAGGAGACATAGCCCATGAGTTTTGGGTGAACTCCTCGATTATTTTTGTTGTGTTATGTGTGTATGTATATTATGTTTCCCTAACTACTCATTATATATATTATTCACAATATTATCGATCTGTTTTACTAAGTGATATAAGCAAATCCATGCACATGAGTCTGTAATACCTTAATATTAATCTAAGATCTCATTTTCAAATCAAGTGGAATCAGAGCTTTAGGTTTGCTAAGGTTAGACAAGCTTGTCCTAGATTCTTGAATGCTAACTAGGTAAAAGCGCAAACTAGGAGAAGAAGAGCTTGTTGAGGCTAATCCAAAGATTGGGAGAGTCTATTCTTAGAGGAGACTGGTAGAAGAAACTCCATGGGAATCAGAAACCCAGTTCATGGAAAGTTTTATGGCCATTCAAGCCATGGTGGAAGAGATGTATCAGGAGTTTAAGAAAGGTCGAAGTGAAAGCACTTCAGCACCTCAACCAGATAAAGGAGCGAAGGAACCTCATCTAGTTTCCCATCTAGAAGGAAAAAGAAAAGAAGAGGGACCTTCTCCAACATCTACTCCATCATCACCATCCTCATCATCTTCTTCACATAAAACTAGCCTTGAAAAGAAAAAGAAGAAAACTTCTTTGATTAAATTAGATGTAAAGTTAGATTTGCCAATTTATGATGGAGAATTAAATGCAAAAAAGCTAGATAGCTGGATTAGATAGACTGATGTATATTTCAGGGTGTAGAACATTGATTCAAAAAGGAGAGAGATTCAGTTACCTAGCCTTCACCTTGGAGGAACTGCACTAGTGTGGTGGGAAGGCAAGACACAAGCTGATTTGAAAAAACATGGTAAAATTTTTCCTACCTAGAATGAATTTGTTTCTTCCATAAAAAAACAATTATATCCTCTAGCTTATATACATCAAGCAATGATGAGTTGGAAAACTCTTTGTAATTAAAAGGCAAAAGTGTACAAAGTTATACATGAGAATTTAGAAAAAGAGCTTTAACTCTAGGAATTTCTCTAGACTCACTTGAAACTTGTTGGGTTGTGTTATATTCCTTCCACGACTAGCCCATGTTAGGCCCCTATACTACTAGTGTAACCCCTTATTGTTATTAGTACAACTCCCTTATTATATTGATGTACCCATGTAATGCCCATATTGTTACTATTGTGCCCCATAGAAGCCCACTATTGTTATTA
>APFE030437982.1:863-38867 GCA_000404065.3 Pinus taeda | reverse complement strand
AAGGACATATCAAGAAGAAAAAGGTGCAAGAAGTGAAATATCACATTGAGGAAGAAGAAATTAATCCAATTATATCTTGTAATTCATTGGTCAGAATTACCACTCAAACTATCAAGATAGAAGGACATATCAAGAAGAAAAATGTTCAAGAAGTGAAAGATCACATCAAGCATCGAGAAATGAATCTGACCATATCTTGTAAAGGATTGGAAGAAAATACCACTTTTCAAATTCTAGAGATAGAAGGACATATCAAGAAGAAAAATGTTCAAGCAGTGAAATATCACATCGAGCATCAACAACAAGTTCTCCAACTTTTAAAAGATAACACCACTTTGGTGCAAAATCGAATGAAACAACAGGTGGATCAACATTGTAGTGAAAAATGTTTTGATGTAGGTGATTGGGTATTTTTACTATTACATCTCGAGCAAGCTATTTATGAGAAGGAAATGTTGGCAATACTACATGCACTTAAAAAGGGTGACCTTACCGAATGGGAATACAATGCAAGGTAAAAATGGATCATGATAGTCTTAAATACTTTTTAGAACAACTATTATCTTTAGAAAAACAGAAAAAATGTGTCAGAAATATGTTGGGTTATGACTTTGACATCATTTATAGAAAATGGAAGAAAAATTTTGTTACAGATGCACTCTTAAGAAAGGATGAGAATGTGGAAGCATTGTTTTGTACTATTTCTATTATCCAACCAGATTAGATAAATGAAGCAAGTGATGAATGGAAGAAGGACGAAGAAGTATGGACACTTATTCAAAAGTTGCAAAAGATCCCAATTCAAACAATATTTCCAGAAATTGAAGAGGAAGGAAAAATCATATTCGAACTTGGAGCAGTCACAGAAACAAGAACCCGACAACTACAAAACCGATCAATTTTAGAGTATCTCATCAAGTGGAAGAACTTACCCGCTGAAGATTCCACATGGGAGGACAAGAATTTTATATAGAGGCATCAAGAACAACTCAAGCGTTGAGGACAACACATTTTGAAGGAGAGGGGCATGTTAGGCCCCTATAATACTAGTGTAACCCCTTATTCTTATTAGTACAACCCCTTATTATATTGATGTACCCATGTAGTGCCCATATTGTTACTATTGTGCCCCATAGAAGCCCACTACTGTTATTATTGTGCCCTTACATTATTATTGTTATGTCGACTCTGATAATATTATGACCCCTTAGACTCCTATATATAGAAAGGAGGTCTTTTCATTTGTATCATCCAATAATTGCTCATTTGTGTAATGTAAAGGAGGTTTCCCCCTCGAAGAGGTTGAATTCTAAGGCATTGATCTCTCTTTTCCATCTTTTTGTGAGCTGGTTTCATAATAACCCACGTAGTTAACCAGGGGTTAGAGGTGGGGGATCATAGGGAGTTCGAGGTGTACCCATAACCCCACTTTATGGGGTCCGGGGCATCGCCCTAGAAAATTTTGGTTTTGGACCCTTTGTTAGGTTGGGTGGACCCACCTATGGTTTTGTGCATGATTTTCGCACATGTTTTTTGGACACGATGGTTTTTGGTACATGGTATTGGATGCGATGGTTTTCAGTCCATGGTATTGGATGCTTTGACATGTATAAATATGTATTATAACATTGAAAGGAACATAATGAAAAATCAAGTTGGTAGTCCTGGTTTTTGGATCTAGGGAAAAATCTCTCTGTATATGTTTTTTATGTGTTATGCTCTCGCATTGTTTATTTTTTGTGTTTTAGAATTCATATGCAGGTAATTTCTGTACAGGGCTAAAACCTACATTTGGTATCAGAGTAGTTTTGGCTTCAAGGGGACGCCTCTGTTGCCGAGGGGTTTCACTCAGGCCTGTGGTAGACACTGTTCAGTGGGAGATCTACGAGATCGATTCTAGTGGTGAAAGAAGATGGAGAGCAGTGGAAAGATAGAGATCGAGAAATTTAATGGTCAAAGTTTTGAGTTGTGAAAACTGAAAATGGAGGATCTGTTGGTGGATAAAGATCAATGGATCATGATAGATCTGGGTACTAAACCAACAGGAGTGTCAGATGAAGAATGGAAGAAGTTGGATCAAAAGGCAAAGAGCACAATACGATTGTGTGTCTCAGATTCAGTATTGCTAAATGTATTAGAGGAAGCTACAGTGAAGGCTTTGTGGGACAAATTAGGGACTTTGTACCAATCTAAGTCTTTGGTCAATAAACTGTTCCTACGAAAAAAGTTGTATAACCTAAGGATGAAATATGGAGACTCGGTGACAAAGCATTTGAATGTATTTAATACTGTGGTAAGTCAGTTAGCATCTGTTGATATTAAAATTTCAGATGAAGATAAGTGCATTAGTTTGTTGTTTTCTCTACCAGATTCGTGGGATATTCTAGTTATTGCAATAGGTAGTAATGCAACTGCCTTGCAGTTTGATGAAATAGTATCATCCTTGCTGACGGAGGAGATGAGACGAAAAATTATGGAGAGCCAAAATGGTGATGCTTTGTCTGTATGAGGACGGTCCCAAAATAGAAACAAAAATAAGTCATCGAGTGGGAGATATAAATCTAGATGGAGATCTAAGTCTCCAGGAAAACCTATTAATGTGGTGTGCTAGAAATGCAGAAAGGAATGGCACTACAAAAGGGACTGTAAATCTAAAGCTCCTGATAAAGGAAAGGGATCTGATGATGCTCTTTCTGTAGAGGCGAAAACCACCTCAGATGAAGGTGGGGATGTTTACTTGGCTTCTTCAAGTACACATGCAGATCATGAGGCATGGTTGATTGACTCAAGAGCATCCTTTCACTTCAATCTCTATAAAGCATGGTTCTGCGAGTATGAGAAATATGATGGTGGTGATGTCTTTTTGAGGGATGACAAGAAGGCTAGAATCATTGGTCATGGAAAAGTAAAGTTGAAACTGCAAGGTGGAAGCGTTAGAACACTTCCGGGTGTTCTGCATATTCCTGTATTAGCCAGAAATCTGATTTCTGTAAGCAAGCTGGATGATGCAAGTGTAAAAATAGTGTTTGAGAAGGATACCTGCAAAATGGTTTGGGGAGCACTGGTATTGATGCGGGGAGTTCGGATTGGAACTCTATACAAGCTGCAAGGTAGCACTGTTATTGATAGGTGCAACAGTTTTGTGGTTCCTGAAAGTGGAGCAGAAAATCCAGTGGTCTCTGGAGAGAAGACCATGCTGTGGCATCAAAGGCTTGGACATATTGGAGAGAAGGGACTTTGAATACTTCATGGTAAATGTATGGTAGAAGGTATGAGTAATAGCTCTCTCAATTTTGATTTCTGTGAAAATTGTTTATATGGGAAGCAGAATCAGGTGAGTTTCCCCTCTAGTAGTAAGAGGACGAAACATATATTAGAGCTTGTGCACAATCATGTGTTTGGACCTGTGGAGGTTCCATCACTGGGTAAGTCTGTGTACTATGTGTCATTTATAGATGACTTTTCTCAAGGAATTGATGGATATATTTCCTTAAGAAGAAATTTGAAGTCTTTGACATGTTTAAAGAATTTAAGGCTTTGGTGGAAAACCAGACAAAGAAGAAGATAAAGGTGCTGAGGACAGATAATGGTGGAGAGTTTTATGCCCCTATACCAATAGGTGTCATATATCATGATTGACTTATTGAGATTTGTAATATGTTAATACCTTTACTTGTTGCAAAGGTTTTCTATATTTGTAATAAATCAAAAAATTTAAAAAATGTAAAGAAGGTATACCCTAAAATAAAAATCAAAGGGTGAAAAAAATAACAAAAATGGTCCCAAAAATGAAATAAAATGAACCGCAACAAAAAGAAAGGCTAGGAAGGTGTGCAAGTCTAAATGTCACTACTTTTTTATTGTTTTAGAATAAACAATTCTGTGAAATTTGTCACTTATGCCACAATTTATGAATAGTCAAACAGTTTAAGCTTGGCTAATTCATTTTTCAATTTCATGTTGTAAAAATAAAGAATAAAGATCTGACCAAATAGCGTAATCTTGGCAGATAAGTAGATAGGTAGAGTGAAAAAAGGAGTTCAACAGTTTAATCTGAGCCTTTGGATGTAATAAGTGTAGACTTAGATAGGCCATCACTATGTAAAAGAATGAAAGGTTTGATAAGGGTTTGCTAGACTAAGTGCACCCTAATAAAGAAGTGAAAATGCTAGGTTAAATAAGTAGGGTAGGTAGATGATGGTTGTAGAATAATATGTGGTGAATAATAAGTTTAAATGTGTAAATCTATTAATTTTATCACAAGGCAAAAGCATGTATCACATGGAAGAGACATCAAGCAAGCAAAGTAAAAAATAATTAGCTTCCCTACTCATTTCCCTTAAATTTTCACTAATTTCCCCTGAGTGTCAAGGTATTCAAGTTAGAGGAGCTTAGAGAATTTCTCTGACTTTTGGAAGGACCAAACCCTTGGCTCAATAATTTATGATACCTTAAGCACTTAATACCATTCATCAATAAACACACCCCTTCATAAATCATTCATAATTTCCCTTTATAAACTTTTCCTAAGTAGAATTCTATTTTACTTTAGGAAATTAAAATATTTTCCATAAAAACCCTTATTTTTCACCTAGCCTAAGCTTTAAACATACACATGAAAATGTTTTAGACTTAGCGCTTTTTCCATTCATTTGGTCATATTAATTGCTAGCTTATATTATTGTATAGTTCCCCTATAAAGGTTACTCGCTCCTATATTATTTTAACTATGTAAAAACCCAAAATTCTTATATATCCCATCCCTTGGTTAAATATAACCATAATACATCAATAATTGGGATTAATTGGTTAAGCCATAATTAATTAAAAACCCTGATCCCGTCATATTAAATAAGGATTAATTAACCCCCACGGCTAATTAATAACTTTTTCCACCAATCCCATCACTTCTTATGCAATTAAAAACTTTAATCATGTCGGGCCTGCCCTCCATTAAATTCCCACCACCTCACATCTCCGATAGCTATTCGATAAAGACCCTCAGATCCGACTGTTGTCATGCATATCACATGACCCTCCGCAACCGAGCATTAGCGTGTGATCACGAGCAGTTTTCTGAATAGCGTCATCGCCACACGTCACTCATCGTATGGAATCATTCGGTCTAGCCCAAATACTACCTCCCATCCATTAGTGGTGCGATGAAAACTGCTTACCACCTCCCGCTAAATGACAAAACATCAAATCGTTTGCCTGCTGACACCACTTGTCCAAATCCTGAAACCCGCCAAATTTTTTATTTTGTATAAAAATCAAAAAGTAATCAATTTGTCATCCTATTATTCGAACACATACATCCATGCAAACTGAACGTCGAAGTTAACCAGCTCGTTCACTTAACCGCCAACCACCTTCAAAACTTGCAGACAACACTGCTCAAAGTCCACCATTACTCCCAATGTACCTACATTCCATTCCATGTCCCTAAAAACAGGTATTTACCAATTCTCGTCAAGAAACCCTGTGAATACTTACTTTCTCTGCAATTAATTGAAAAGAACCCCAAATTTTACCTTAATTCACTTGCTGCAATTGAAATTCAAGTTCCCCAGAACGTCCATTTTCAACAATTTCTCATAAAAACCCTAGTTTCCTATCTGAATCCACAAGAACCAGAATGGAAACCACCGTTGCTCTAACTATTTCACCTATTACTACCCCCCACTGTGACTTAGATTATCTGCCTCTAGTAGATAAATATTTTCAAATAAAGAACTTGGACACTGATAAAGATCATCTAAAAGTCTTTTTCCAATGTTGAAATAATCACTTGAATGGACATGACGCCATAGGATTGTGGGAATCAAATCTCCCAATGTATTTTCTCCCCTCAATGTACATTTTCCCTGACATTATCCATTGGTGTCATGCCAACTATGATCCCAACCTCAGAGCAGTAATGTCCCCAAATCAAATTGTCCTTTTCACAATTACTGTAGACTCCATCAATGAGGTGCTTCAATTTCAGCCCAGTCAAGCCCTCACCCCCATTTCCCTTGGAGATTTTCTTGAGAGATCCTCTAAATTGTCCCAGTATGAACTCAATCGCCTTGCCAAGACTTTCATGCACAAAGAGCATCAACCCCAAAATCCCCCTCCCTATCTATCAGTTTTCTTTACAGATCAGGAAAAATTATAGTTGATATGATAGTTGTAGTCATGGGATTTAATACCCGTGAATATGTAGATGAATTGACCTTAGTTTTGATGTCCATCTTTACCCCTGGTCAGCCCCCTACTGTCAAGTACAATTATGCTGCATTTATCGCCGAGAAAATCCATGACCAGTTCATGAGACTGGAAAATGAAAAAGTGTTGAAATATGCCACTTTCATCTATCACCTTATCCTCTACTATCAGTCTGAAAAATTCCCATTTTCTGTCGCTATACTTGATACAAAAAGTAACCCAAGATCAGTCATTTTTTGGAATCCAGTCTTCCACAATTCTTTTGCTTGTCCTTATTCATATATTGAATTCATTGACCAATTTGTCCATCCAGTGACCACTATGCTGACAGGAAATCCTCCTCCCAGGGTTAGTGATGAAATCAAAAGGATCCTTCAGTAGTCCAAACAGTACAGGGTAGGTGATTGGTACTTTTACCAGAATCACACAAAGATCAGCGTATATGGTTGTGAGCTTCCTCCATTCAAGCTACCAAAATGTGTTCCAGTGAGGTTGTTTGCATTGGATTATTATAGAAAAATGATAAACTCAAATCAAATCCACTTTACCAGGGCCCAAGAAGAAAGCACAATTGAAAATCAAGGATCACTTAGGCCCATTTGTCTGCAACAATATAGAAGCAGGCAAAGCAGTAGAAAATATCCTAGAAAACCTGAAACTAAGTAAAAGTTTTGATTGGAAATGACCCACACATTTTCATTTGTGATAGGAGAATGAAAAATACACTATCCCCATATTTTCATTACAAAATTCCAGAAATTGAGAAATATGCTAATATGGATGAATGGAAAGAAGGAACTCTTACAGAGATGGATAGTAATCAGGTCAATGTAGAAAATTAAATGAAAGACCTAGAAAAGACACTTGACTTGGATTCTTTTGAACAGGTACCAATTGAGACTTCTTTGAAGCCAACACTAGGGACTAGTGCCTCAATAACCGATACTTCTCAAAGGAATTCACAGGAAACTGGTGCATCATTTGCAGAATCATCACATAGAAGAGAATAAGAAACTAGCACTCCAGCAATAGTGCAATCAAGCATGTCAAAGCAACCTGAAACCTCTCAAGAATAGGCTCAAACATAGACCCACCTGGCTCAAGTTAACATGGGAGACCCTCCAGTTTTGCAGATTCCTCTGAATGAGGAAAAGAGCTTAAAGAGAGACAGGGAAGTAGCTACTCCTTCCAATGGTCCCTCAGGCAAGCCTGGTGCTAAGAAGCACAGGCTAAATCCTCATTCAAAAGAAGAATTTTCTGAAGAAACCACAAGGAGTTTGAGGAAAGAAGGTGCAAACAATTAGCATACATTCCCAGCAGGTGAGACACCTTCTAGTTCACAAAGACAGGAGTTGAAAAGATAGTAAAGCACTGAAGTTTCATCCTTTAGGCCTTCATTTCATAAGTCCTTAGGCATCAAAGAAAAATTCAAAGAGATAAAGGCCAAAAATGAACCCTTAAGAGCCCAAGTCTACAATCAATATATGAAGATGGCTCCTACCAATCAGACTAGGTTGATGTCAGCTTATGACATCAAGGAAGGCAAGATACGAATGAGCTTTTTAAAGCCTAAATTATAGCAGCCCCAAACACTTGCAGACTACCTCAAAACTGATTTTGAGGTCTTGGCCAAGGACATTCACCCCCTAGATCAAATTGAATTACATAAGCAGACAAGGTAAATGTTCTATTCAACATTGACAAGCAAGGCATTGATGGCACACAGGTTGGAGAACTCACTAAATAATAGTACCACCCCATTACAGTTAGAAAGAGCCTCCTCGTAGGCTAAAGACAATGAAATCAAGTCATTGGAGGATTTGATTATTGGATTGGGACATAACCCAAAAGATATAAAAGCTGCAAAGGCCTTGATCAAAAAGAAAAATGAAGATATAGCTACCCTGAGAAATCATCTGAAACTGTCATCACTGATGCATCCACAGACTACTAAAGTTATAGAAAAGAAGGTTGAAGAAGAGCTTATGTATCTAGTCCTCAAGCTAAAGGAACAATTGAAGGAGACTAAGTAAGAATTAGGGAGATCACTAAAAAGCAGGCAGAGTGAGTCAATCTCTCAGCCTCAAAATGTAGTACCAATAGTCTTCACGACAGTCCCTTCTATTCTTGCAACAGCTCTTGCACCAAATGTCCCTTTGGCCACAGTAGAAGCTATCACAGGTGCAGTTATAGGTACATCACAAGTGGAAATTTCAGATCAGAGTACTGAAGAACTAATCAAATCCATGGAGGAGATCAAATTCCAAGTCTCCAAATTGCAGAAGGTAAAAGAAAAATTTGTTACCTTAGAATAGAAGTATGATGTGTCAAAGATCAATTTTGCTGAAGAAGTAAGGAAAAATAAAGGCTTAGCTAAACAAGTAAAAACATTGGAAAATGACTTCACTTTTGAAAATCCTTTAATAGATATCAGGAAAATTCTATGGACCAACATCACTCACTCAATAAATGATGTTTGGTCATCCATACAAATAATTTTTGAACAGATTGACCTAGTCAAGGTTTCTCTTCAAGAAATTGCCAAAACCAAGGAAGAGCTAGGAGGGAAGCTTGAGGAAGACATCAGGCTAATAAAATTTTTGAACAGTAGGAATGGGTATCAATTAGAACAACTGAATATCGAAGATAGAACTGCAAGCATAATTGAAATCAAGAAAGTTTTGACCAAAAGGTCTTTGATGCAGAACTTGGAAAGCAAATGTCAGAATATGCAGGAGGATATAGATGAATTTATGGAAAAGTTTGGCATATTACAGAGTAAAGGACTTCCCAGTCCTTTAGTAATTAATGATAAGTTAATGAGGCATGAGGACTATGTTGACAAATTGTATCAGTATGCCAATAACCAACCTAGTTCATCAGCCAGTTCATCTGCACCTAAAGCATTACCTATAGGCAAAGTTCTCTATGACAGTCTGGAGAACCTCTTTTATGTTGAGCATGAATTGAAACATTTGTTTCCTATTCAGCCAAATTTTGTAAAATACACATAGTCTGATGAAATGTTCAAGAAGCTACAAAGAGCCAAGATACCAAGGGATGATTGTGGACATACATGACAAACATTTTATGATTTACCTTGATAAACAGTAAGTTGAAGTATTTACCATAGTCAATTTTGGTAAAATAAGGTGAGTGAAGATAAAACAGATAAAGAGTATCAGAGCAAGAGTATTAATTAAAAGCCAAAAGAAATCAACCAACACAAAATTACGAGCAAGAAAACAAGATGCTCAATCATAGGGCCTGTCTCCAGGTCGCTCAACAAAAAAAGGGATAGCAAGCCAGCAGTTCACTTTCAATTTCTATCTTCGAGACCATCTGTCTCTGCTTTTATGTAAACTATATTTAGTATTCCTAGAATATATCTCCCTTAGTTAGGAGATATTTGTTATAACTTTTTGTATAAGTACTTCCTCATTCGAAGTACTTAGGGTGGATTCTTAGACATTTCTGTAGACTTATTATTTTGGAATAAAAGTGTTGTTGAACAACTATTGTATGGCTAGCTGGATGAAGAAATAAAACAAAGGAATTTTATAGGATTCATGTGTCAAACATTGGAAAATTAAGTATTCTATATCTTATGTGTTACTATTTTTTGGTTTAATATTTCACGTGTTTCATCTCTAAATAATAAACGAAAAAGTATATTTCAGAAAGTTCTTTATTGCATTATGTATTTAAAAGCATTTATATTCTTAATGTTTTCTTCTAAGCTATCATAGGCAGGGAATTCTTAACTACTCTTTGCTTCTTAGTTTACTCATTGTGGTCATTTAATAAGAAATTCTTAATTGTTTTTTATTAATGATCACCCATTTTCCCTCATATTGAAATTTGCTAAAGGATTCTTAACTGCCATTTTTCACTTTCAAGACCTTTTCACCTTTCCAAGTTAACATTTGTCCCTTGTGTAGCTATCTTGCCCTCTGAAGCCCTCTTTTTTTGAAAAGACCTGATCTAGTTAATCCATCCTCAGTTGACTCCATAGCCTAATGGACTGAGATACTTTGTTCTACCCATCTGCTCCTGAATTCCACCACCAAACACAATCAAAACCCCCAAAGCTTTCATAACTAGCCTAATATCCCATAAAACAAATTTAAATCTTAAAGAGAGAGCCCTCTCTAAGTATAGATTGGCTAGATTTTGTACTTAAAAGTTGGTTTGTGATTACCTTGGAACCCTTTCCTTCTTCTAAGAACTTCAAGGAAAATCTGAGTGATAACATAGTGGTGACTCCACTAGAGAAACCAATTCCTCAGTCAAAACAATTCTTTAAGAATATTTGAAATCTAAATCTAAAGCATCTTAAAGAAATCACAGAATTTGTTTTGATAACAGTTAAGAAAATTAAAAACAAAACCTAAAAACCTGGCTTTAGAAAGGACTCGTTACACTAAAGCTAATCCTGATTCTAATCCACCACCTGTGTTTGAGAACCCCAATCTGATCCCCAGAATTCTTAGGAGATAAGAAAGTTTTGTTAGTCGTCGGCCCACTTTTAGGTCATCATCCTATCCTTTCAGGTGGATTTACCTCGAAGACCAACCCTTTGACAAATATTTTGGAACCTCTTTGTTTAGGACTTCATCTGATTCTGAATTAATTGACCTAGTCCAAGACCCAGAGTTCATTTGAGAATTAGAGATCCAAGCAGCTAATTTTTCAATTGATAGATATTTGCAGAACTCACTACAATCTGATATTACCTGTGAAGGAATACCCAATCCCTCTGTAATCACTTATGTTACTAGAAGTTCAACATCTTTCCCTCAGACATCTCAACCTCAAACCACTACATATCAGACCATCCCCTCTAGCTCTCCATCCACAACTCAAACATCCACTGTTATCCCAACCCTAGTTGTTTTTTCACCATTACCTACAGCAATGGCAAACAGGTATACCCCCTTGGTACTACCAGAAAACTTAGGTTCCATGCCCTAGGATTACCAAAGTAAGATCACTCAATTTGATGGTACTGGTACCTATACAAGGCAACAACACACCAAGAAGATGATTGATTATTTTGAAATTTATGAAATAGATGCCGATGATGTGCAAATGAGAATATTTGTTCAGACTTTAACTAGGGAAGTTAGAACCTGATTCAGAGCTCTAACAGAAAATAGTAAAGATAGCCTAGCAACCCTCTATCAACAATTCCTAAATAGGTGGGAGAAAAAGAAATACCCTCTTCAGATTCTATATGAATACAAAAACTTAAGAAAAGGGTCGCAAGACACTGTGTAGGATTATTGCACTAGATTCAACAGTGTGTACAAGGCCATTCCTCAAAACCTAAGAACCCCACCTGGTTTAGCTTTAATCAAATTCCCAGATGGATTTGATACTGACATGGATTTCTAGCTGAGAGAACGAAAACCCCCTACTTTGGAAGATATTCAAAGCATTGGTGTCAATGTTGAAGCTAATCTAATATCTAAAAGAGCCAGGGCTAGGAGTGAGAAGGATACCCTTAAAGGAAGAAAGCTCACCTTTCGAACAAAAGATAGATTCCATAATTAAAGGAATGGATAGCCTAGGTGACAGAGTAGAAAAAATTGAAAGGAAAGCTCCCTAGGAAAGTCAGCAATCCAACACAGGAAGAAATCCTAATTTCAGGAAGAATCAAAACCCGAATACTGGGAAGAGTGGTCATGACCAAAACATTAGACCTCATTTCTAGGAGAATTATGTATAAGCTTCCAACTCTGAATATCCAAAAGAAGATACTCAAATCAATTTGATGGGACTTAGTAATGAAGGGGATTTTTTCTTGACCTAAGAGGATCAAGAAGCCCAATTACTTAAGCAGTTTCAAAGTCAATCAGGTGAATCATTCGACTTTAGACAAGGATATGATACAGCCAGCTTTGAGGTGCATAAACAATACAACTTAAGAAGTAGGAGAATTGATGTTCCTGAAACAAACAAGAAAAAGGTTCCAAATTAACCTACAAGAGGTAAGACAGTAACCACACCTGTATATATTCTTTCTAGATCAAATACTAATCCCCCTAACCCCATAATTGAAGATGTATCTGATAATCAACCAAACAACAAACAACCCTCCACTTCCCTTCCTCCCAAAGGAATTGTGGAAGAACCTCCAGAGGTTGATCTAAGAGAATCAACAAACCATGATTCCACTCCTGAAAAGGAGAAAAACACAAAAAAACACAGAAAACAGAGAGAATAATGCTTTTCGAAATCCCAAGGTCCAAATAGAAAAACCCTATAATTTGGAAACTAAAGTAGGTAAGCTGAAAATTGTTTTCCCATTATCTGAATTAGCTAAACATGATGCCTACCAAACTCAAATCAATAGATCACTGAAAATTACTAGAACTGAAGACTCAGTTAATGTTTTTGATGACCAGCCCGAATTAATCTTTGGCCGAAAAGTGAATTGAAAACATTTGGAAAGAGGAATTCCTCCCTTCTATGTGAGATTAAACATACATTATAAGACTCTTCACAATGCCATGTTTGACTTTTGGGCATCTCATAACCTCATGCCCAAGTCAGTAATGGAGAAGTTAGACCTAGACATCACTAGACCATACAAATATTTGTTTTTTTTATTCTCGTCAAGTGAGATGTTTAGGATTGATAAAAGACTTTTGTGTCTCATTGGTTCAATACCCTGCAAAAACAATTTTAATCGATATAGTGGTAGCAGATATACCACCTAAATATGGAATGTTATTATCCAGATCCAGGGGTGCTAAGCTTCAGGGATTTCTTCAATTGGATATGTCATATGCTACTATCTCAGTTTTTGGCCAACCAAAGAAACTATATAGAGAAACATTGTTGAAATATATAGTAAGTAGTCAGGAAAGACCTCAAAATTTCCCCATTTACTCAGTACACTCTGATATGGACTCATTCATTCTTTACAATTTAGAAGCCAATCCTTCCAATACATTAGAAGTTTTAGCAATAGAACCAAAAGAAATTAAAAAAGAAAAATCAATTGTTCACATCCAAGAAGTATCAGATAATAAAGAAAATTCAGATAAGAATGAAAACCAGACTCTACTGTTAAACGAATTCCTACCACCCCTCATACCAATTATGAGCATGAAATTCTTTGGAATCTAGAATTTGATGGCTCAGTTAATAAACTAGGGGTCAGAGTAGGAGTTTGGGTGTATAATTTAGAAAACGATCATGCTGAAGGCCATGCCTATAGATTAAATTTTTAATGCACCAATAATATAGTAGAATATGAGGCTCTCTTGTTGGGTCTTAAACTTGTTAAAAGGTTAAGAGTAATTAGAGTGTCTATCATAGGAGATTCAGAATTAATAATCAAACAGATTAAAGGAAAATACTTAATTAGGGATCCTAGATTAGGATATTACAGAGGAACAGTCATAGAAATTCTCAACACATTTATGGAAACTCAGCTTCCTACAATCCCTAGAAAACACAACTTGCAAGGCCACAATCTGGCCATGTTTTCCAACACCTTCAAATTACCTTTCGAACCTAATCATCAGTTTACTGCTGAAATTAGGCATAGACCAACCATACCTGATAATCTAAAGAACTGGCAGGTTTTTAATAGTGATGAGTAGATCAATAACTTTTTAACTTTAGATGAAGAGTTTTCTAATAGTTACATAGATGTTGATTATGAAATAACTGATGAGGAAACAATGGTTATCAACCTAAAAGACAATCATTTACCTAAAGGATTGACTCCTCTAGAAGATCTGTTTGATTCCAATAACATTCCCAAGAAACCTAAAATGGAACCATTAAAAGCAGATATTGAAGAATACAACTTAGGAACACAAGACAACCCAAAAATGATCAAATTGTCAAAATCTTTACCTCCTGATGAGAAGTTAAAGTATGTTGAACTTATGAGGGAATTCCAGGATGTCTTTACCTAGAGTTATGAAGATTTGAAGTCATATGACACCTCCATTATTCAGCATACTATATCTTTGAAAGAAAATCAAAAGCCCTTTAAACAAAAACTCAGAAGAATTAACCCTTTGTTATTACCATTAATTGAAAAGAAACTAAACGCATGTATGAAGCAGGGATTATTGCCCCTATTATATTTTTAGAGTGGGTGTCTAACTTGGTACATATTAGGAAGAAAATAGGGGAAATAAGGTTATGTGTTGATCTGAGAAATGTAAATAAGTTCTCTCTTAAAGATAACTATCCTTTACCCAAAATGGATCATATTTTGCAAAGGGTAGTGGGTTCTTCTAGAATTTCACTTTTACATGGGTTTTCGAGATATAACCAAATCTTGGTTCATCTTGATGACCAAGAGAAAAATTCTTTTACAACACCATGGGGCACTTTTATGTACATAAACATGCCACTTGGACTAAAAAATGTAGGAGAAACCTTCCAAAGGGCAATGGACATCGCCTTTGCCAAATAAATTCATGATTTTCTTGTTATATATATCTGGATGATCTGACTATTTTTTCTAAATCTGATCAACAGCATTTGGACCATCTCAAGCAAGTCTTTTTAAAATGCAGAAAATATGGCATTTCTTTGAATCCAAAGAAGTCCTTGTTCAGGAGGGTAAACTTTTAGGTCATATTATTTCCAAGGATGGCATTCGAATTGACCCTTCCAAGATCGAAGCTATTCTATAGATACCTCATCCAAGAAGTGTTAAAGAACTTCAAGCTTTCCTAGGGAAGATAAATTTTTTGAGAAGATTCATTTCTAACCTAGCTGAACTCATTATATTACTAAATAACATGCTTAAGAAGGATTCAAGTATCAAATGGACAGTAGAGGCCAAGCAATCTTTTGAAGAAATCAAAATGGCCTTAACCAGAACACCGGTCCTCACAAGTCCTCAATTTGATAGAGACTTCATCATTTTTCCTTTTTCATCAGAACATACTATAGCAGTTGTTTTATTACAAAATGATGATCAGGGATGTGAAAACCCTATAGTCTTTTTAGTAAAGCACTTTGAGATGAATCATTAAAATACAAAATAATGGAGAAGCAAGCTTTTTCCCTGGTAAAAGCTATAAAGGAGTTTAGAGTCTATATATTATACTCTCATGTAATAGCTTATGTGCCTAATGCAGCTTTCAAAGACATCCTAACTCAGGATGGAATTGATGGAAAAATGGGTAAATGGATAGCTACAATATTAGAATATGATATAGAGATAAAACCTACAAAACTAATAAAGAGACAGGGATTGGCCAAACTCATGGCAGAAACTAATTGTCAAGCCCTGGAAATAAATGAACTGGATAACGAGCAGGAGATGACGACTCCACAAATCAGCCAGGCCTTTTCAAACTCACCTTGGTATGTTGATGTAATTTATGTTTTACAAAACCTAGGCTCCTCTAGGGTTATCCAGAATAAAGAATAGGTTTTTGAAAATGAAAGCTTCAAAGTTTTGCATCTTAGATAATACTCTTTTTTGGAAAAATCATGAAGGAATTTTATTGAATTATTTATTAAAAGATGAAGCTGACAAGGCTCTTCAAGAATTTCATGCAGGAGACTGGTGGACATTTTTATTGAAAGTCAACTATAGATAAGAACCTAAGGGCTAGATTTTATTAGCCAACCTTGTTTGCAGATGTGAATAAATTTGTGACTTCTTGCCATAAATGTCAAATCTTTGAAGGCAAAAGAAAGTTATTACCTTTACCCCCGAAACTCATTTCCACCGAGAAACCTTTCCAACAATGAGGTCTCGACTTCATTGGAGAAATCCATCCTCCCTCCTCTGGCCAACACAAATGAATACTCACTCCCACTGACTATTTTACTAAATGGATAGAGGTCATTCCCTCCCGACAAACCAATGAGATGGTGATCATAGGTTTCCTAGAAACCAATATCTTGTCTAGGTTTGGCTGCTCCACTAAAATCATTACTGATAATGTTGCAGCTTTCAAATCAAAGAAGATGATCAGTTTTTGTAACAAGCACGACATTACACTGGGCCATTCCACAACCTACTACCCTCAAGAGAATGGACTGGTTAAATCTTCTAACAAGAGCCTCATTAATATCTTCAAAAAACTGTTAGAGGAAAACAATAAAACTTGGAACAAAAAACTCATAAATGCCTTGTAGGCAGATAGGCTTACAACCAAAAAATCCATTGGAACCAGTCCTTATGAGTTAGTATGTGGCATGGAGGTTGTGTTTCCTTCATCACTAGGTGTTCCTGTCATGAAAATACTCCAATAAGCTCAAGTGGAACCTAATGATATTCAAAGAAGGATAAACCAGACCATCAATTTGTAGCAGACCAAGGAGGAGGTATACCAAAGATCCCAAGTGTTGCAGGAGAAACTTAAGAAGATATTTGACAGAAGAACCAAGGCAGAAGATTTCTACCTTGGAGATAAAGTGTTAATATGGGATTCCAGAAGAGAGGATAAGTGGAAACATGGGAAGTTTCACTTCCTATGGAAAGGACCATACATCATCTATGCATTCAAAGGAAACAATGCATATTTTCTTAAAAATTTAGATGGTATAGAAGCAAAAGAAGGACTAGTCAATGGTTAGATGTTAAAGCATTACTTTGATCCTACTTATTGATGTTACTCTGTTTTCATGTACATATTATATCCTTTGTAATGTCATAGTGTTGATTAGATAGTAATATTTTGGAGTTGAAGCCCGAAGAAAATGCCCTAAGCTTTAGAAGTATCACTGTCATACATACAATAAAGTAGCAAGGAAGAGAAGATTGCAAAGCATAGTAAAAGTCATTAAGAGGCCACTAATCTATTGTTCTTGAGTTCCCACCAGGAAAAGTCATCCCCAAGTGGAGCCACTGTTATGCTCCTATACCAATATGTGTCATATATCATGATTGACTTATTGAGCTTTGTAATATGTTCATACCTTCACTTGTTACAAAGGTTTTCCATATTTGTAAAAAATCAAAAAATTTTAAAAATGTAAAGAGGGTATACCCTAAAAGAAAAATCAAAGGGTGAAAAAAATAAAAATATGGTTTAAAAAATGAAAGAAAATGAACCCCAACAAAAAGAAAGACCAGGAAAGTGTGCAAATCTAAATGTCCCTAATTTTTATTGTTGTAGAATAAACAATTATGTGCAGTTTGTCACTTATGCCACAATTTATGAATATTCAAACAGTTTAAGCTTGGCTAATTCATTTTTCAATTTCATGTTGTAGAAATAGAGAATAAAGATTTGACCAAACAGTGTAATCTTGGTAGATAAGTAGATAGGTAGAGTGAAAAAAAGAGCACAATAGTTTAATCTGAGCCCTTAGATGTAATAAGTATAGACCTAGATAGGCCATCACCATGTAAAAGAAAGAAAATTTTGATAAGGATTTGCCAAACTAAGTGCACCCTAATAAAGAAGTGAAAATGCTAGGTTAAGTAGGTATGGTAGGTAGATGATGGTCGCAGAATAATATGCGGTGAATTATAAGTTTAAATGTGTAAATCTATTACTTTTATTACAAGGCAAAGGCATGTATTACATGGAAGACACATCAAGTAAGCAAAGTCAAAAATAATTAACTTCCCTACTCATTTCCCCTAAATTTTCACTAATTTCCCCTAAGTGCCAAGGTATTTATCAAGTTAGAGGGGCTCAGAGATTTTCTTGACTTTTGGAGGGACCGGACCCTCAGCCCAATAATTTATGATACCTTAAGCACTTAAGCCCATTCATCAATAAACAGACCCCTTCATAAATCATTCATTCCCTTTATAAAGTTTTCCTAAGTGAAATTCTATTTTACTTAGGGAAATTAAAATATTTTCCATAAGAACCCTTATTTTTCACCTAGCCTAAGCTTTAAACACACATGAAATTTTTTTAGGCTTAGCGCTTTTTCCATTCATTTGGTCATATTAATTGCTAACTTATATTGTTATATAGTTCCCCTATAAAGGTTACCCGCTCCCGTATTATTCTAACTATGTAAAAACTCCAAATTCTTATTTATCATGCCCCTTGGTTAAATATAACCATAATACATCAATAATTGGGATTAATTGGTTAAGCCATAACTAATTAAAAACCCCAACTCCGTCATATTAAATAAGGATTAATTAACTCCCACGGTTAATTAATAACTTTTTCCACCAATCCCATCTCTCCCGATGCAATTATAAACTTTAATCATGTCGGGCCCACCCTCCATTAAACTCCCATCACCTCACCTCCCCGATAGCCATCCAATCAAGACCCTCAGATCCAATGGTTTTCATGCATATCTCACGGCCCTCTGCGACCAAACATTAGCACACGATCGTGAGCGGTTTTCTGAATAGTGCCATCGCCACGCATCGCTTATTGTATGGAGTCACTCGGTCTAGCCCAAATACCGCCTCCCCTCCATTAACGGTGTGATGAAAACCACTTACCACTTCCCACTAAATGAAAAAACATCAAATCGTTTGCCCGCTGATGCCACTTGTCAAAATCCCGAAACCCGCGAATTTTTTTACTTTGTATAAAAAACAAAAAGTGATTAGTTTGTCGTCCTATTCTGCAAACGCATACATCCATGCAAACTGAATGTCAAATTTAACCAGCTTGTGCACTTAACCACCAACCACCTTCAAAACTTGCAGACAACACCACTCAGAGTCCACCATTACACCCAATGTACCTGCATTCTAGTCCCTATCCCTAAAAACAGGTATTTACCAATTCCCGTCAAGAATCCTTGTGAATACTTGCTTTCTCTGCAATTAATTAAAAAGAACTCCAAATTTTACCTTAATTCAGTCGCTGCAATTGAAATTCAAGTTCCTCAAACTCTCCATTTTCACCAATTTGTCATAAAACCCCCAGTTTCCTATCTGAATCCACAAGAACTAGAATGGAAACCCCCATTGCCCTAACTATTTCACCTATTACTACCCCCAACAGTGACTTAGATTATCTGCCTCTGGCAGATAAAGATTTTCAAATAAAGGGCCTGGACACTGATAAAGACCATTTGAAATTTTTTTTCTAATGCCAAGATAATCACTTGAATGGCCATGATGCCATAGGACTGTGGGAATCAAATCTCCCAATGTATTTTCTCCCCTCAATGTACATTTTCCTGGACATTATCCATCAGGGTCATGCCAACTATGATACCAACCTCCAAGCAGTAATGTCCCCAAATCAAACTGTCATTTTCACAATTACTACAGACTCCATCAATGAGATGCTTCAATTTCATCCTAATCAAGCCCTCACCCCCATTTCCCTTGGAGATTTGCTTGAGAGATCCTCTAAATTTTCCCAGTCTGAACTCAATCGCCTTGCCCAAACTTTCATGCGCAAAGAGCATCAACCCCAAAATCCCCCCCCATCTATCAGTTTTCTTTACAGAAACAGGTAAAATTATAGTTGATATGATAGCTTCAGTCATGTGATTTAATACTAGTAAATATGTGAATGAATTGACCTTAGTTTTGATGTCCATCTTTACCCCTAGTTAGCCCCCTACTATCAAGTACAATTATGTTGCATTTATCGCTGAGAAAATCCATTACAAGTTCATGATACTGGAAAATGAAAAGGTGTTGGAGTATTCCACATTCATCTATCACCTTATCCTCTATTATCAGTCTGACAAATTCCAGTTTTCAGTCAATAAACTTGAAACAAAAGGTAACCCAAGATCAGTCATTTTTTGGAATCCAGTCTTCCACAATTCTTTTGCTTGTCCTTATTCATATATTGGATTCATTGACCAGTTTTTCCACCCAATGACTACTATGCTGAGAGGAAACCCTCCTCCTAGGGTTTGTGATGAAATCAAAAGGATCCTTCAGCTATCCAAACAGTACAGGGTAGGTGATTGTTACTTATACCAGAATCACACAGAGATCAGGGTATATGGTTATAAGCTTCCTCCATTCAAGCTACCAAAATATGTTCCAGTGAAGTTGTTTGCATTGGAGTATTATAGACAAATGATAAACTCATATCAGATCCACTTTACCAAGGCCAAGAAGAAAGCACAGTTGAGAATCAAGGATCACCTAGGCCCATTTGTTTGTAACAATAGAGAAGTAGGCAAAGCAGTAGAAAAAATCCTAGAAAACCTGAAATCAAGTAAAATATTTGGTTGGAAATATGACCCACAAAGTTTCATTTGTGATAAGAGAATGAAAAATAGACTATCACCTTACTTTCATCACAGAATTCCAGAAATTGAGAAATATGCTAATATGGATGAATGGAGAGAAGGAACTCTTGCAGAGATGGATAGTGATCAGGTCAATGTAGAAAATGTAATGAAAGACCTAGAAAAGGCACTTGACCTAGATTATTTTGAAAAGGTACCAGTTGAGACTTCTCTTAAGCCAACACTAGGGACTAGTGCCTCAATAGCCGATACTTCTCAAAGTCATTCATAGGAAACTAGTGCACCATTTGCAGGATCATCATATGGAAGAGAAAAAGAAACTAGCACTCTAACAACAGGGAAATCAAGCATGTCAAAGCAACCTAAAACCTCTCAAGAACAGGCTCGAACACCACCCACCCGACTCAAGTTAACATGGGAGACCCCCCAGTTTTTTGAACTCCTCTGAATGAGGAAAAGAGATTAAAGAGAGACAAGGAAGTAGCTACCCCTACCAGTGGTCCCTCAGGCAAGCCTGGTGCTAAGGGGCATAGTCTAAATCCTCATTCAGAAGAAGATTTTTTTGAAGAAACTACAAGGAATTTGAGGAAAGAAGGTTCAGACAGTCAACATACATTCCCAGCAGGTGAGACACCTTCTAGTTCACAAAGACAGGAGCTGAAAAGACAACAAAGAACTGAAGTTTAATCCTTCAGTCCTTCATTTCACAAGTCCTTAGACATCAAAGAAAAATTCAAAGAGATAAAGGCCAGAAATGAACCATTAAGAGCCCAAGTCTACAATCAGTATATGAAGATGGCTCCTACCAATCAGAGTAGATTGATGTCAGCTTATGACATCAAGGAAGGCAAGATTCAAATGAGCTTTTTAAAGCCTAAAGCACAGTGGCCCCAAACACTTGCAGGCTACCTCAAAATTTATTTTGAGGTCGTGGCCAAGGACATTCACCCCCTAGATCAAATTGAATTACATAAGCAGACAGGGGAAATGGTATATTCAACATTGACATGCAAGGCCATAATGGCACACAGGTTGGAGAACTCACTGAATCATAATATCGCCCAGTTACAGTTAGAAAGAGCTTCCTCACAGGCTAAAGACAATAGAATCAAGTCATTGGAGGATTTGATTATTAGATTGGGCCATAACTCAAAAGATGTAAAAGCTACAGAGGCTCTCATCAAAAAGAAAAATGAAGATATAGCTACCTTGAGAAAGCAATTGAAACTGCCACCACTGATGCATCCATAGACTACTGAAGTTATAGAAAAGAAGGCTAAAGAAGAGCTTCTGGACCTAGTCCTCAAGCTAAATGAACAATTGAAGGAGACTGAGGAGGAATTAGAGAGATCATTAAAAAGCAGGCAGAGTGAGTCATCCTCTCAGCCTCAAAATGTAGTATCATTAGTCTCCATGGTAGTCCCTTCTACTCTTGCAACAACTCTTGCACCAAATGTCCCTTTGGCCATAGTAGAAGCTATCACAGGTGCAGTTACAGGTACAAGCACAGGTACATCACAAGTGGAAATTTCAGGTCAGAGTACTGAAAAACTAATCAACTCCATGGAGGAGATGAAACTCCAAGTCTTTGAATTGCAGAAGGTAAAACAAAAATTTGTTACCTTAGAACAGAAATATGATGTGTCAAAGATCAATTTCGTTGAAGAAGTGAGGAAAAATAAAGGCTTAGCTCAACAAGTAAAAACATTGGAAAAGGACCTCACCTTTGAACATCCTTTAACAAATATCAAGAAAATGCTATGGACTAACATCACTCAATAAATAAATGATGTTTGGTCATCCATACAAATCATTTTTGAATGGATTAACCTAGTCAAGGTTGCTCTTCACGAAATTACCAAAACCAAGAAAGAGCTAGGAGAGAAGCCTAAGGAAGCTATCGGGCTAATAAACTTTTTGAATAACAGGAATAGGTATCAATTAGAATAGCTAAATGTCTAAGATAAAACTGCAACCATGCTTGAAATCAAGAAAGTTTTTACCAAAAGGTCTTTGAGGCAGAACCTGGAAAGGAAATGTCAGAATATGTAGGAGGATATAGTTGAATTTATGGAAAAGTTTGGCATATTACAGAATAAAGGACTTCCCAGTCCTTTAGTAATTAATGATAATTTAATGAGGCATGAGGACTATGTTGACAAATTGTATCAGTATGCCAATAACCAGCCTAGTTCATCATCCAGTTCATCTGCACCTAAAGCATTACCTACACGCAGAGTTCTCTATGACACTCTGGAGAACCTCTTTTATGTTGAGCATGAATTGAAACATTTGTTTCCTGTTCAACCAATATCATAAAATACATAGAGGCTAATGAAATCTTCAGGAAGGTACAAAGAACCAGGATACCAAGGGATGATTGGTGGACAGACATGACAGAAATTTTATGATTTACCTTGATAAAAAATAAGTTGAAGTATTTACCATAGTAAATTTTGGTAAAATAAGGTGAATGAAGATAAAAAAGATAAAGAGTATCAGAACAGGTTAAAAAGTATCAGTTAAAAGCCAAAAGCAATCAGCCAACACAAAATTACGAGCAAGACAGCAAGATGCTCAATCATAGGGCCTATCTCTAGGTCACTCAACAAAAATAGGGATAGCAAGTGAGCAGTTTTCTTTCAGTTTCTATTTTCGAGACCATATGTCTCTACTTTTATGTAGAATATATTTAGTATTCCTAGAATATATCTCCTCAATTAGGAGATATTTTGTTGTAACTTTTTGTATAAGTACTTCCTCATTCGAAGTACTTAGGGTGGATTCTTAGACATTTCTATAGACTCATTATTTTGGAATAAAAATGTTGTTGAACAACTATTGTATGGTTGGCTAGATGAAGAAATCAAGCAAAGGACTTTTACATAATTCATGTGTCAAACATTTGACAAAGAAGTATTCTATATCTTATGTGTTATTACTTTCTAGTTTAACATTTCACATGTGTTTCATCTCTGAATAATAAATGAAAAAGTATATTTCAGAAAGTGCTTTATTACATTCTGTCTTTATAAGCGTTTATATTCTTAATCTTTTCTTCTAAGCTATCATAGGCAAGGAATTCTTAACTACTTCTTACTTCTTAGTTTATCATTGCAGTCATTCAATAAGAAATTCTTAATTACTTTTTATGAATGATCACCCATTTTCCCTCATATTAAAATTTGTTGAATGATTCTTAACTGCCCTTCTTCACTTTCAAGACGTTTTCACCCTTCCAAGTTAACATTTGTCCATAGTTTAGCTATCTTGCTCTGTGAAGCCCTCCTTTGTTGAAAAGACCTGATCCAGTTAAGCCATCTTCAGTTGACTCCATAGCCCAATGGACTGAGATACTCTATTTTATCCATCTACTTCTGAATTCCACCACCAAACACAATCAAAACCTCCAAGCTTTCATAACTAGCCTAATATCCCATAAAGCAAATCTAAATCTTAAATAGATAGCCCTCTTTGAGTACATGTTGGCTAGATTCTATACTTAAAAGTTATTTTGTGGTTACCTCGAACCCCTTTACTTCTTCTGACAACTTCAAGGAAAATCTAAGTGATAACAGAGAGTTTTGCAGTAAAGAATTTGAAGAATTCTACAAGAAGTGTGGTATAGCATGGCAGAAGACTACTCCATATACACCTCAGCAAAATGGAGTTGCAAAAATAATGAACAAGGCCTTAATGGAAAGGGCAAGAAGCATGCTCAGTGGTGCCGGGTTAGGACATGAATTCTGGGCAGAGGTGGTGGAGACAGCATGTTACCTAGTTAACAGATCACCTCCATCAGTGTCGGAGGATAAGACTCCACAAGAGGTATAGACTGATAAGAAACCCTCTCTTTCACATCTAAGGGTATTTGGATGTGATGCATATGTACATGTTCCAAAAGAGAAACGAATCAAGGTGGATAGTAAATCTAAAAAGTGCATCTTTATTGGGTATAAGGATGGTTTAAAGGGTTATAAGCTTTGGAACCCAGTAATAATGAAGGTTGTGTACAGCCAAGATGTGGTGTTCAGAGAGGTGAAAGATGTTATTAAACATGAAGTCCAACCAAAGGAACTTAAGAAGATAGAGTTTGAGCTATAGGAGGAAGAATCAGACTCTACAACGGAGGAGGAATTAGAAGATGAAGAGCCACAAACTACGGTTGTGAGAAGATCAATTCAAGAAAGAAGGTAGCCAGAAAGGTATAGTCCATCTAATTTCTGTTCAAATTTTTCTTTGTCTATTACTAATGATGATCCTAGAACTGTGAAGGAAGCAGTCGATTCAGAGGATGGAAAACTCTAGAAAGAGGCCATGATTGATGAAATGGCATATTTGCACAAAAATGAGGCTTGGGATCTAGTGGAGTTGCCAGCTGGAAGGAAACTGATTGGCAGCAAATGGGTGTTCAAAAAGGAAGACAAATGCAGAAGGAAAAGTGGAGAAATACAAAGCTCGTTTGGTAGTAAAAGGTTATTCCCAGGTGTCGGGAATTGATATTGGTGATATTTTTTATCCTGTTGCCAAGGTAACTTATATTAGATTACTTTTATCTGTTGCTGCTGATTTTGATTTTGAGGTAGAAAAAATGGATATGAAGACAACATTTCTTCATGAGGATCTAGAAGAGGAGATCTACATGAAGAAACCTAAAGGCTTTGCGGTGAAGGGTAAGAAAGAACTGGTATGTAAGTTAAAGAAGTCTTTATATGGGTTAAAATAGTCACCAAGGATGTGGTATCAGAAATTTGATACATTTATATGGGGACTTGGCTTCACCAAAAACAAAGCAGATCACTGTGTGTATTTTAAATTAATTAGTGACCGTGTTATTTATCTAGTTTTGTATGTGGATGATGTGTTTCTGGTTGGAAATGACAAAGAAATTATCTAGGATTTGAAGACCCAATTGTCCTCCAAATTCCACATGAAAGATCTTGGTGCTGCAAACTATATTTTGGGCATGGAAATTAAAAGAGATCATACAAAGAGGAAGCTCTGGTTAAACCAAAGGAAGTATGTCCAGACAATACTGCAGAGGTTTAGGATGCAGGATAGTAAACCGGTGAAGGCTCATATTCTTATAGGTGTGAGGTTATCTATTGAACGGTGCCCCAAGACATAAGAAGAGGAAGAGGACATGTCCTGTGTTCCATATGCAAGTGTAATCGGTAGCCTGATGTATGCAATGGTCTGTACTAGACCAGACATTACACATGTAATGGGAGTATTGTGCAGGTTTATGTCAAAACCAAGGAAGGAGAACTAAACAATAGTGAAGCGGGTTTTAGGTATTTGCATGGAACTAGAGACTCGGGTGATGAAACAAAAGTCATAGCCACAGGTATAAAAGGTAAAAATTCTAAAGCATCTACAAGTAACTCTGTACAATCTATTGATAATGAGAGGAAAAGACATGAGCTTTTTCATATTAGAGTTATTTCCAAGCACCAAAAGATTGATACTTTATTTGATAGTGGATCACAAGTAAAATTGATTTCTAAAACAATTGTAAAGAAGTTGGGCTTACTAACAACACCTCACAAGAAGCCATATCCATTAGGTTGGGTATGTGATAAAGAAAAGCTACAAGTGACTAGACAATGTAAACCTAGGTTTGCTATTGGGTCAACATCTGTAGATGAGGTTGAGTTATATGTAGTTCCTTTGCATATATGTGGTATTGTTTTAGGAAGTCCTTACTTGTATGATAGAAAATCCATTTTATATAGATTTGAAAATAAGTATCAACTCACCAAAGATGGAATATAATATATTGTAAGAGTTCATAAACTCAAAAATAACTATTCTCTCATAAAATCAAGGTAGATGAAAAGAATTGTAAGTTCATGCAAGCAATTTTTACTAATGGTTGTAAAGGAAAGGAACCCTGATAAAACCAATGTATTTGAGGGTTGTGATGCTAAACAGAAAGATGATTTAGATAAAGTTGTTTCAAAATATGATATCCTATTTCAAGAACCTAAAGGTCTAACACCTAAAAGGGAAATAGTACATGATATTCATTTGTAGCAAGATGATCCATTACCTAACATCGAAATGTATCGGTTATCCGCTTTAGAGAATATGGAGATCAAGAAGCATGTACAAGGGCTACTCGATAAAGGGTTCATAAGACCAAGCACATCACCATGTGGATCTCCAATCGTTTTGGTGAGAAAAAAAGCTGGTTCACCGAGGACGTGAATTGATTACAGAGCACGGAATAAAATAACGATCAAGAATCAGTATCCTCTTCCTCGCATTGATGATCTATTAGATCAACTGAAAGAAGTAGTTTACTTTTCTAAGTTAGACTTGCGTAGTGGTTATCATCAGGTCAGAGTAGCAGAACAAGATGCATGGAAGACTGCTTTCAAAACAAAGCAAGGGCTGTATGAATGGCTGGTTATGCCTTTTGGCTTAACTAATGCTCCTACCACTTTCATGAGAGTCATGAATGATGTACTCAAACCTTTTATTAATGATTTTGTAATTGTATATTTAGATGACATTATTTTTTCTCTAAAACATGGGAAGAACATTTGAAACATGTAAAACAGACTTTAGATGTTTTGAAAAGAGAAAATATCTACGTGAAGTTATCAAAATCTGAATTTGGAAAAACATCTTTAAATTATTTGGGTCATAATGTAGGGGGTGGTGAATTGAAGATAGATCCCTCTAAGGTCAAAGTCATTGTGAACTGACCTAAACCCAAATCTACTACAGAAGTTCATTAAATAGATGTGGACAAAGCAACCAAGTTCATTAAATAGATCCAAGAAATTCACTAGGTAGTGTAGGAACAGCTGGAAAGAAGCTAGGCCAAGTACAAGGCAAAGCATGACAAGCATCAAATTGAGCATAGCTTCCAAGTTGGTGATCAAGTATGGCTATACATCAACAAAGATAGAATGCAAGGTGAAGGTAAGAAGCTGAAACCAATAAGGTATGGGCCTTTCAAGATACTTGAGAAAAATGGTGAAAACGCTTTTCACTTTGATTTTCCAGCTTATATGTATATCTATTCAATCATTAATGCAAAGAACTTGAGACTGTATGAACCTTCATTGATTGAAGATCCCAAAGAGCAAAGCCAGTTGTCTTCTATTGATGATTTGCTGCCTGAATATCTCAATGAGTTGCAGGAAGAAATAGCTTTGGATAGGAAGGTGAGAAGTACACGCAGAGGGGATGTTGAGTGCCTAAGAATTGGACTCGAAGGCTCAAAACCAATTAGTGCATGATGGATAGAGATTGGAAAAGTGAGGACGATGTATCCTCACTTGGTTGATGCTTAAAAACCAACTTTTGGTGGTCCAAAATCTTTTCAATGGGAAGGAGTGATCCAAAAGGGATCCTAAAAACCCTCTAAGTCTTCAAAGATAAAAACTATCATGAAGAAAAAACCTTCAAAAAAGGCAGATAACACTATCGGGAGAGAAAAAACATGAAAAATGGCCAAAAACAGAGTCTATTGAAGGCTTGAACAACTTTACACAAGAGCCATCAGATCTGGACGATCAATGGTCTAGATCTGATTGGCATATCACAATCAGCAGTGGTAGGTGGAGTCTATCGAAGGGGGCTTTATGGGAGGTACGATAGCGATCAGTACGATCAAACGAGGACCGTCAATCAAGCATGCAGATCAATGGTCCCGGTTCAACTATGCTATCACATCGCTAATATATATATATATATATATATATATATATATATATATATATATATATATATATATATATATATATATATATATATATATATATATATAAGGACTTAACCGTGGCCCAAGGGATCAACGATTTATGTGATTACAATATCACAATATCGCATCGCAACTACATAAGGGGTGATGCGAAGGAGGCCAGCGACCATGTGATGCACCGATAGTCGATAAGGCTGATCGGTGCAATCGGTGATTGGAGGTCCATAAGGATATGAAATAGTGATATAATAGTGGACCCAATGATGTTATAGGGCATATGCGATAATATTTCAAATCCAAGAAATGACCATTTTACGGGTTTTCCTTTGCATTTGGGATTTTTCATAATAAACCCAAATACGAAGGAACTCGCGACTAAGCAACTGCGATTGCAGTCTAAAGGTGGACCCAATTGAGTTTAGGATAGAGTTAATAATATTTTAAGTCTGGAAAAGGTGTTTTGGCAAATTTTTACAATGTTGCTGTGTATTTCTCTGTGTAAATAGAGAACGATTATTTTGGGAATTCTAATGTGTCGATGGTCCCTTGAGTTACAGAACAGGTGGCCACCTTCCCTGAAGACGTTTAACAATAGATTGTTTAATGCTTAGAGGCGATTGGAGAAGACAGAGGTTGGGAGACAAAGAGCCCGAAAGGGAAAACGAGTAGACCAGCGCTGATTGGCTTAAAAGCTACTAAACGATAGAGATAGAGGCAGGTAGTTCTGAGACAAAGAGAAGACAAAGACAAAAAGTGAGAGGGAGAGTCTGTGTACTCAGTGAGACTTGTGGGATTCAATTAAACTCATGCTATTTTGTATCTATTGTGTTGAGACTCAAATTGAGCTCACTTTTGTAAAACTCTATTCTTGAAGACATAATAAAGAGGTCACCACTGAAGGTTGGACTAGGAGATGTAGCCCAGGAGTTTTGGGTGAACTCCTCGATTATTTTTTCTATGTTATATGTGTATGTCTATTATGTTTCTCTAACTTTTCACTGTCTATACTATTCAGAATCTTATTAATCTATTTCACTAAGTGATATAGGAAAATCCATGCACATGAGTCTATAATACTTTAATATTAATTTAAGATCTCATTTTCAGATCACAGGGTATAAGGAGTTGGGGCTTGATCTGGTTGAATCATTGCAAGATCAGCCTCACAAAACCCAAGGACCTCTCATGGTGAGAAAAAAGAAAGATGAGGGGGTATGAGATCCAATCAAAAAATTTCTCAAGGAAGCCCTCGAGCGACAGAGGGTTGCGATGATGGATAACTTTGCCCAGATCCTTCGATGACTACCCATAGGCAATGCATCTTCATCCAGCAACCACTTTGGAGTTGCCACTCCTTTTAAGGTACAAGTTAACTTCAATATTCCCATATTTGAAGGCTTGATAGACACATATGTCGTACATAAATTTTAAATCTATTGGAAAGATATTTTTCATTTCATGACTTTTCCAATAGGGAAAATATTACTTTTGCACTTCTTAAAGCTTCCCCTACACATTAAGGATTGCTGGGAAACCTACTATGAACGAAAGGATGAGAGTGAACCATCATTTTTTTTAGCTGCACCCACTTGGAATTCTTTATGTTATGCCATCAAGGAACAATATTACCCTTTCGAGAGCTAAGAATACAAATACATAAAGTGTACCACGCTACGGTAGGGAAGGGACCAAGATGTGCCAGAGTTCACAAATACTTTCGATACCCTTCACACGAACCTGGGTATCAAGGATATTGAGTGGCATTTGGTGCTCAAGTACTGTAAATCTATACACAAGTACATCTAGGATGAGATGGAGTTCCTGTACATTTCCTCGCTCAGCATGGCATATCGATATACTGTCAAGATTGAGAAAAAGTTTAAATAGAAGAAGCGGGACTTTGGATTTGCAAATCTAAAGCAAGGAAAAGGTGCCCCCAAACCATAGAGAAAAGGACCAAGCTAAGGAAATGCTACCTAAACAAACCACTGAAGCCGCAAGAAAATAACAACACCCTAAAGACGAAGAAGGACACGGGAAAATGGTGCGAGTTCCATAAGAGCTCCACTCACAATACAAGTGAACGTCGAGCCAAGCAGTCACTAGTGGCTGAGCTGAAGGCTTCTGAATTAGGTGTAGGTTCCAACGTTAAATCATAACCTAGTAATGGAACTGACAAATGGAAGAAGATCATTAATGTGGAGCTCAGTGCCACCATAGCCACCACCAATATCAATAAGATTGAACCAAAACATCTAGAGGAGGGGGAACACCTCTTCAACTCACAAATGTGGATGGAGGGTTCTCCACTACAGTTCATTATTAACAGTGAGAGCCAAAGAAGCTCATTTTAGCATAGGTCATGAAGTGACTAGGCCTAAATACTATAGCACATCCACAACCATACACCACCAGGTGACTTCACCAAGGACATGATCTTCATGTCAGCCAGCAGTGCTACCTTCCATATAACATCAAGTGCTTCATAGATGAGGTACTGTGTTGCGTTGATCCTCTTTAAGTTTGTGATGTATTTTTAGGACAACCATACTTGTGGAAGTGAAATGTTGTATATGAGTATAGACCTCGCTCTGTGATTATTACTTCAGATAATAAGTTGTACATGATAATAGAGGTAGCCTCGCTTATTTCCATCTCTTTGATCATTGCAAAGAAATGCAGTAAGATCATTTCCTAGACCAGGAAATTTGTTTTCCTTATGATTTTCCCCCAAGGAAAGAAGAAGGTTATGGCCACAGCTTCTAGGTAGGGCTCCTCTACACAGCAGCAATAGATGGACAAGGTTGTGGAAGAGTACAAGGATATATTCACCTCAGCAACAGGGCTACATCCGCACTGTCAGGTCAAGCACTCCATTGATCTAATCTTGGGCACACTGTTTCCCAATGGACCGATCTATCGACACTCTATTTTGGAGAGTGATTAGATCAAGAGGTAGATTTAGGAACTATTGCAGAAAGGGCACATTAGGCCAAACTCATCACCTTATGGGAGCCCAATTGTATTGGTATAGAAGAAGGATGGGACCTAGAGGCTCTTATTCACTATCAGGCACTGAATAATATCATTGTCCGAAAATAGGTACCTAATCCTATAGATTGATGACCTTCTGGACCAGCTCAAGGAGGCCAAATACTTCAGCAAGATTGAATTTAAGTAAGGTTATCACTAGGTGCCTATAGAACCCTCTAGCGTGAGGAAGATTTCAAATCCAAGGAGGGCCTTCTCGAATGGTTGTCATGTCGTTCAAATTAATGAATGCTCCTGTAACCTTCATGAGACTGATGGACGACTTCTTGTGACCCTTCACTAATGCATTCGTGGTGGTGTATTTAGATGATATATTAATCTTCAATGAGATTTGGGAAGAGAACATCCACCATATTCAACAGGTCCTTCAAACACTGCGCCAACACAAGCTATGTGCTAACTTGGAGAAATGCACCTTTGGCCTGACCCAGGTTCAATATCTAGTGTAAATCATTGATGAGGAGTGTGTACATGTGGACCCATCCAAGATATAAGTCATTCAGAATTGGCCATCACCAACCACTCTATCAAATCTCTGCAACTTTTTGGGTCTTGTCAATTTCTACCACAGGTTTGTGTTGGGTTCTCTCATATCACTTGGCCTTTAAGGAAATTCACCAAGGGTGGAGTGAAAGAAATTTTTTTTTGGTCAGAAACCCAACAACAAGTGTTCTCTGAGTTGAAGAATTGCCACTATTCTACGCCAATGCTCACATTACCATACCTGCAACAACCATTTGAGATTGAGACAGATGCCTATGACTATGCTATTGGCGCAGTTCTTACTTAGCATGGGCATCCAATGGCTTACCATAGTGAGACACTTTTAGACATAGTCTGAAAGTACCCCACTTATGACAAAAAATGCATTCCATTATGTAGGCATACCTTCAATGGAAGCATTACATTATGGGGAAGGAAACAATCATCCACACAGACCACCAACCTCTACAGTGTATACAGACATAAGAAAGTTGCAAAACGATCACCATCAGAAATGGTCCACCTATTTGCAACAGTTCCATTTGAACATTAAGTATAATAAGGGAAGCACCAATAATGTTGTTGATTTCCTCAATTGACCATCGATCATGGTGCTGATCATTGTTCTTGACACGTGTAGGCACGATACATCACGGTGGCCACATCTTTACAAGAGTGATCAAGAATTTGGCAACATATACCAAACACTCCTAGAAGGGAAGAAAGTTCCAAATTTTCAACTTCAAGATGCACTGTTAGGCCACCTGGGATACATTTGTGTTCCTTCAAGTGAGCATGCCAAGATGATTTTGGAGCCTTACTATAGTCGGGTCATTGGACATTTCGGACTAAAGAAAATAGTGGTGGTATTGCAGAAGTATTTTTATTGGTCGAAATTTCATCAGATGTTGGGAAGTACATTATATCCTACATAACCTATACCATTGCCAAACTAGCCATCAAGAAGGAAAGACTATACCACTCTATGTACTCCTAGCCAACCTGGGAATTTTTCTCCATGGATTACATGTCAGACCTTCCTTCTACTAAGCATGGAAATGATTTCATTTTCATGGTCCTCAATAGATTCTCTAAGATGGCCATCACAACAACCTGCAAGAAGAGTACCACAACAGAGGCCACTGGTAATCTCTTGAACGAGTATGGGTACACTTTGGGATCCCGCACTCCATTGTCTAAAATTAGGACAACGGATTCCTGAGTGAATTTTGGTCAAGTCTCTCATCGATGCTAGATATAAAACTTACTAAATCCATGACTTTCCATACCCAAATTGATGGCCAAATACAGGTTGTCAATAGGATGATTGTACACATTCTACGCATGTACAACATGAAGCATCCACACACATGGGATGAAAGTCTCCCCTATGTCCAACACAACTACAATAGATCTCTCCATAGCTCAATAAGCTATAGCCCCTTTCAGGTGGTGTTGGGATTTCATCCATTATGTCCCATTAATGTGGCCATACCATTTACAACCACACAGGTAGATTCAGCTCACATTCAGTACAAAGATGGAAGGGATAACAAATTCATTGAGCACATTCAAAACATCCACCAATAGGTCCATGATATATTGGACAAAGCCATTACTAAGTATAAGCAACACCATGATCAACATCGATTGCCCAACACGTTCTATGTGGGTGACAAAGTTTGGCTACATTTGTAGAAGGAGCACCTTCTTGGGTGCCACTGCAAGCTTCGCCCACTCTACTATGGGCCATACACCATCACCAAGGTCATTAGGTGACAATGCATCCAATCTCAGCATCCCACCATTCCTTGGTGCACACCTAGTGTTAAATATTGATTGCCTTCAGCCATACTTTCCACCATTGTTGGACACATTTGACATTGCAAAATAGCTCACACCAACAGAGCTCAACCCGGATTGCATGGAACATGCCACAACTAATAAGCTCATGGACACACAGATCAAGAACACTCATCAACATAGGATAAAACTATATCGAGTTGTCAAAGGAGGCCAACTCCTTCACTAGGGCAAGTCGTTCACCACAGACGAGGTTCAACATAAATTTCCTCACCTCATGGCAGCTCTACACGCAATGGGGACCATTTCTTCCTATGTGGGGAGGAATGATCCAAGTGGATATTGGTGGCCATCCACCTAGTCCACCTAGACCCCCCAGTCAATTTCATATGTTTCATTCTTCATTTTAGCATTTACTATTTTTAGTCATTTTTCGGGTCCTAAACTTTCGAAGCACTTTTTACCCCCTAAACAATGTTTTTCTGGAGTTTGTGATAGGCCCATAGCCATAGGCAAGGGCTTGCAACAAAACCTATAGTACTCATATAACCCTTTCCAACAAGGTATCATACATGCCAAATGGAGATAATATGACCAAGTTACAACCCGGGGAAGTTGGTTGCCCAGCTAACCCCAACATAGCCCATAAACTCTTGGTATTACATCTCCTGGGGTTAGGATTTTGGTTGTTTATGGTTTTATCATGCTTTCCAATAATAAATAGGCCCTTTAGCCTCATTTTAACACAGTTCAGAGGCATGTAACTGCCACATCTCTTCTCAGAGATAAGCTACCATCACCCAAGCTATCTTATTTCCATTATGTTTGTAAGCATAGTTTAATATTTTTCTATTAATGAAATGAATTGTTTTTCTATTGCATCTTTGTGTTTATTATTATATCTGTAAGTTGTTGTGTTCTTGTTTAAGTTCAGATCATTAGGGGTTGGGTTTTGGAGAGCGATTCTTCCCTTATGATGTTGTGGTGAGTGGTTATTATTTCATGCATTTAGGGTGATTGGAGGTGCATACGGCGATAAGGAAAGGAGAAGTCAGCAACTTGGAGGAGCTCTTCTACAAGATCAACTTCTACTTATGGTTGTAATCTCCTTCCATTCATATTAATCCAAAGAATCCATTATTTTCCCATATGTGATATCATTATTTCATATATTTCAATACCATGTTGATCTATTCAATGAAGTACTTAGATGATACTTCATAGATCTTGTAGTTTCTTGGATTGTGTTATCTGATTGTGTAGGCTCGAATTTTTCCATCCGGAGCTAGAATTGGATTTTCCAATCTAAAGAAGGAGTGAAGTGTGCGAAGGATTCAAGGTAGGCCTCTCTCTGTCATATATTTACTTTAAGGAAAAACATTGTGTTACTTGTCTCTCTATTGTTCTAGGATAGCCATCGACCTAGGGGACATACTTTTGTCCACAATCGTAAATCATATATAACAATAACACCTTCCAAAAATTTTACTACATTGAAATTTTGGATCCTATTATCACTGTCACCTTTATCATCAAGTGTCACCTCATGTTATTCCATATGTTTCAAGTGTCCTTCTATAATCTCGAGTGTTGTCACATTGGTTAGAACATCTTTAGCTGCATTTCATGGTCGTAACATCTTTTTTGTGATAAAAAAATGCTTTTGGGTCATAGTCGCACAAACTTCACTAGTTGGACTTGAGGAATGTGCATAAAGTGGCATTTGGATGTATATTTGTTAGTGGTCAAGATTGTATAATTTTTCTTGATGATTTGATATGTCTCACACATCGTTTTATGTCCAAAATCTCATCGTGATCTCCCCCTTTTTCCTATCTTCTACACCTAGACAAACTTTAGTTTCAAAGAAAACCCATTGACACCAAAACCACATGAGTGCACTCTAAATGCTTGATGAGGAGTCCTTCACTGTTCAAAAATGTACCTTGTGCCATCCAAGAGCACAAGGCACACTTCTTAATCCCTTTCCCCTTCCTTGTTCTGAACTATGCCGTTGAAATGATAAAGTCTTCCTTAAAGTGCAATCCTTTGACTCGAAGAAGTATGCCCTCCTTGAGCACATGAGCACATCCTGAAGGCCTTAATCCCAACCCTTAAATCTTCCATAATGTTCCATGCACCATCCTAGACCATTTGAGCACATGCGAACACTTTAAAGGCAAGAGGCATCATCCTTCAACCTTAAGGAATGCATCTTGCACCCTCCTAGGACTCTTGGGTGCATGCGTGCACCTAGAAGGCATGAAGCCTTCCTCCTCCAGCCTGTTCCCTACAACCTCCCTCTCTCCCTTGGGCAAATTTTTCACTTGGGAAGCTTGAATCCTTCCCCTTTTTCCTTTGGACTTGTGCCTTGTGCCATGCTTTGATTTCCTCTCTCTCTTGAGTGTATGACGAAGCCCCGAAACATCCTTTGCTCAACCCTTCAGCCTTTCAAACGGTGTCCATGTGCACAAAAGCTCCTTTTGTCCCTTTTAAGCACACTGAAAAGGCATGAAAAAATAAATATGGATAAAACATGGTAAAATAGGAGATTTTAATGTTGATGATTTCTTGTCGTGAGTAATTGCAGATGCAGGTATTCCAAGAACAACACGAAAAATACGCACGAGGAAGATTGGGTAAAGAAAAAAAACAAAGGAAGCATGGAAATAATGAAGAACACACTTGAATATTTCTGATCAAAGCATCCCAAAGACTCCATCATATCAAAGACCCTTTAGAGGGTAGATACATCTAATATTGAAGCTAAATGTAGAACGAAGATACAAGTGGAAGCCATGTCACCACTGGATAAATTCCATGTCATCAGTTTGTTAGGGCCTAAATCTACCTTAGGCTGAGAAAGGTAGGTATAGGGTAACATCAAACCACGCTTAACCTGGTAGCTAGCCCTACCAGGTCGGGAGAGGGCTCTCTCCCTGTCAATCTCAGGAAAAGATATCAAATAAGGCTTGAGATGACTAATGTAAAGATTAATTTTAGGCTAGGTATATGCTCAGAGGAGTTTTGATTGAGTTTTATATTGGTTTGCTGGATCAAAAGTGAAAGGCAATTTTGGTTTTGGGGAATGGACTCAGTCTTGCAGAGGTTTCTATGGGGCAAGGTAGGAAAATTCTTCAATATTTTGAATTAAGTGAAATGGAGAGTCTTAAGACTGGTGAGGAGTTGGAGAGGGCATGAAAGAGTTATGAGTGCTCTTCAAACAGTAGAAAACATCTAGAACTAAATAAACCCCAAGGTAGAGCACTGAAACACCAATGAACTCCACCTTTCAAACTTGATTCATTTAGTTATACAGAAAGAGAGAGAGATGATGGCACACATAAACATAAGATCAACTGAATTACAAAGAAGACAACGATGCTAATTCACATTACCACAAGAATCCCACAAAATGCTGCAAAACCTTGGTTTATTTCCTTGCCAAACTGCAGAAGTGATGTACAAAGTAGCTCAATGCATCCAAAAGAGTCCAACCTTTGAAAATGATTTAAAAACACATGATATAGATCTCCAAACCACCTGTTCTATCCATCAGGGATCAAATCCATGAGAAGAGGGGTGGTTTCAACCATTTCTAAACTAGGAACACAAAAATAGGCAATGGAACAGCTGTTAGGATATTCCGACACATAGGAATAGTTAAGTATAACTTGGTATAGTATAGAGTTAGGTAAAGTGTGTTTCTTTACTATGTACATTTGTAACTTACAATCCGACGGTCACGATATGTAGTGATCTGACGGTTCATTCTCTCCTCCGTATTACCGACACTTGATCCATGGCTTAGCAGCCGATTGGTCCATGATTTCTATTTAAAGCGCATGTAGGGCCATTTGTAGTTTAACCATCCACGAGAGAATCTTATGTAAATTTTCATTCTTTTATTAATAAATTGTCTAAAGTGGCCGCGTTGGCTCAGGTCATGGACTGTTTCCCTCTTTGAGGGTTTTAACCACGTCAAAATACTGGTGTATTGATCTGTGATCTGTTTGTGACCAGTGTCCTTTGGTGTTCTATCTAAGGAACTTACCCTGTAAATTCCTACATGGTATCAGAGCTATTTGAGGGTCGCGTCCGTTGGTGATCCAAATCTGAAGCCGGTACAACTGCATCAGACTGCCATCTCCTAGATCTACTGTTTCTGACTGCTTTCGGGTCGAGAGGACTGCTCTATTATTTTAGGAGCATTTGTTCCAGTGAGGAACCCCTTTCGTTTCATGTGAAAAGGTTTCCGGTAGCCCTAGCTGCGTCATTTCTAAGATCTGGAGGTATACAGTGTTTATTTGCAGTTTACAGTTATTTTCTCTCTGTTTATTTCAGTTTCGGTTTATTTAGCTCTTTTTCATTACCGGATGTATACCTTTCATTTCTGTGTATGCTCTTTGCCCTGCGACTCTATGTGATCTGGGCAAATCAAAAACAGAAAGGAAGGATTTCTCTCATGCGTATGCTCTTTTCCGTTGCACCTTAGTGTGATCTCGAAAAATCAGAAACATTGAGGAAAATATTTAGTTTCCGGGTAAAGCTAACTTTAAGCCGTAAGGCTTGTTTTTTTTGTATGTCCGTGTTGG
>APFE030437975.1:0-20237 GCA_000404065.3 Pinus taeda | reverse complement strand
CCCATAACCCCACTTTATGGGGTCTGGGGCAGCGCCCCATAAAATTTTGGTTTTGGACCCTATGTTAGGTTGGGCGGATCCACTTATGGTTTTGTGCATGATTTTCGCACATGTTTTTTGGACGCGATGGTTTTTCAGTCCATGGTATTGGACGCGATGGTTTTTCGGTCCATGGTATTAGATGCTTCGGCATGTATAAATATGTATTATAACATTGAAAGGAACATAATGAAAAATCAAGCTGGTTGTCCCGGTTTTGGGATCCAAGGGAAAATCACTGTGTATATGTGTTATGCTCTCACATTGTTTATTTTATGTGTTTTAGAATTCGTATGTAGGTAATTTCTGTACGGGGTTAAAACCTACAATGCACAACAAACCAATGATGGAGGTAGTCAGGGATGTGATCCCAGATTGGGACAACTAGGGATTCCAGGAGACTGAAGAATTCAAATATATAATTGTAAAACATAAAGATGCAACTGATTTAAATCAAATTGTTCTGTGTTCCCTTTAACATACAGAAAATTGTCCAGAGTTGAGAATCCATCCCACTAGAGTGTGTTAAAGCGAAAGGGAACCATATATTTCTTCTCCATTTTTTAATAGTTGATCCTATTCCAATTTTATTATAGGTGGTTGTATTTGTATAAAATGGCAACCCTTATCTCGATTGGGGGTTCTCTGAACCTGCATACATTGATGCTTGGGCCCACCATTTTTGTCACTCTTTGAATAAATGGATGTTGGAGTTATTATGAGAATTGTTGATTGTCGGAAAACTTTTACAACAGATAACTTATTCTATACCCGGTAGATTGTGACATTTAATATTTCGCCTTTGTCTTGGCTCCATTTAATGCAGATTTCAAGACATGGAATTTGGACTATTTGTGGGTCTTATGCTAATACATAAATCGAGGATGGAGCAAGTTAGGTTTGAGAAAGTTATTTCTAAAGTGTTAATAGAGTGGAAACCTTATTACCATGTAAAAAAATGGTTTAAGTTTTTATAAAATGGAAATTTCAGTGTGTATGATACTATCCAGTTAGAAAAATAACCAAATATATTCTATATACATATATATATGATTAAAGAAGTTATAAGTTGGCAAGTATGAAAATATTGACTTCCATTAGGTGATTAAGATGCTCTAAAATTCATGAGAATGACTTTAAATATTTTCATTATAAATATTGACTTATTTAAAAAAATTGAAAAATCGTTTAAAAAAATTATATATACTATGTAATTATTTCTAGTTAATAATTAAATTATATGTTTTTAATTTCTTGAATGTTTAGGATTTAGAAAATAGTTAAATTTGTTATGAATTAATGATAACTATTATTAAAGTAATAATCTAGAGATAAATTAAAAAGTAATATAAAAATTTTAAAAAATAAAATATAATTATATAGTGTTTGAATATTATATATAAAAATAAAAATAAAAATTTATGGTATTATTATAATAATGTTAAGAGGAGTGAAATGATAATTTGGATGTATAATGATGATGAGGATGATGATTAATGCCAACTAAGGCTTATATAGTCTATCAGATCTTAATAAGATAATAGATTAAATATGATTCTTTAACATCTTATTTATATGGGCAAAAATAAGTGGGAGAATGTTTCCAAATCACCATTTTTTTATGACTTAAAATGTTAAGAAGGTTGCTAAAGGACAATAGCTCTAGTGGTAGCTAGAGGGTTTAATTCCCCCTCCACATGAGTTCTAGTATTTGAAGACATGTTAGACTGTATGGGAAATTTTGAACAAGTTGAATGCCTGACTAGTAATTCCTATAAGTTTGAATGGGATTGAATGTGAGTATAAGGTGGAAAATCTAAGAGAAAGTGCTTTAATGTGATTATAAGATGGACAATCTAGGAGAAGGTGAATTTCAATATAAGATAGACAGTCTAAGAGAAGGTTTTTTTAATGTGAGTACAAGATTCAACCCTCCTAGGCTTGGTGGAAAACTCTTTCATGTGAATATAAGATGGAAAATCTAAGAGAAAATGTTTTTTATCTTCAACCCTCCTATTATTGGTGACAAAATCTTTCATCCCAAGGTGTTTTGAGAATTCACCAGTGCCTACATAAGTGACAAACTCTTTCATCCCACAGCGTTTTGAGAATTCACCAATGCCTAATTTCATTATGAAGCTCATTAGAATTGGTTCTAATATTGGAAATGTTCATTTTCATCTTAACACTAGTTAAGATAGAGAGATAATTTTGGTTTTCCAGATTGGGGTTGACCACCTCCTTTTAATATTGCACTTTCCTTTTTTCCCTCCAACTCTTTATTTTTCCACAATTTTTCTTTAAATTTGGAAGCAATTTTTTTCCCGATTTCGGTTGATCACCTCCTTATAATATTGCAATTTCCTTTTTTCCCTCCAACTCTTTATTTTCCCACAATTTCTCTTTAAATTTGGAAGCAATATTATTTTTGATATTATCTTAATTATGTAAGATGATCTCCTCTTTATGCCCCAATGGTCTAGCGAAGACTGGGCATCCTTATGCCACCCCCGCTTCAATCGATGGTGGAGGTTTTGGCTAAAGGTAGAAGCAATTTTAGGAAACCCATTTGCATCCATATTGTATAACTTCTTCTTATATATAAGATACCTAGTGATTAAATAAAATATTGAAACAAAATTAAAAGAGGAAAATAAATTATTTATAAGGTGAATCGTCCCTTTTTATTGATCTCTTGTGATACCTTTTCACTTGGTAATGTTGTTTTAAGATTTTCCAATGATTATGATTTATATGTTTTCATGATATGTTTGGTAAAGTATAATTGGTAATGCTTTTGTGTTTTATTTTAATTTTCATTTAACTAATAATATTTTTAAATGAGATTTATTTTATTTCTAATTTTATTTAATTGGTAATGTCATTATATGATATTTGTTAAGATATAATTTTGGTAATGGTTTTAACAATGTTTTAAAGTTAGAGAATTGCATATTCCACAATTCGGAAGAATGATTAAAATGAATTCAAATATTCTATAACAAGTTTAAAAAAGTAAGACATGCAACAAGTTAATATGTAAGAAGTTAATGTTTTCATATGAAATTTTTGGGAAACACTTTTACATTAATGTTTATTGTGATTTATATTTTTGTATAAATATTAATTTTATTGTTGTGGACTAAGTTATGATGAGGATAATTTGGTTAATATTGATAAATATGTATAACCATTAAAAAAAATAAAAGAAAATTGAAATTATACGACTTCACAAATATGAGTAACTTTATGTGAATATAAAGGTTTATTGTTAAATTTTAGACACAATGAGGTTTATATGGCTAATTAAGGGAGGATAAAGGAATTTGGAACCTTATCTAGTTCTACAAGGGCAATGAAATATAGATACGACCAATAAATAGTTGTAATGTGTGGGAAAATAAATTTTGGTAATTATTTTATGTATTATTTGTCTTTTATACTTGTCCTCATAATAGAATCTTATGATACAATTAATGAGAGTAACAACTTGGCAATCATGGCCAATATTAACAACTATATTCTAACAATTATTTCCTTATATTAAAATATTATTTATTTAGTCATATCTAATTGTTATATTATAATGGCCAAAAATTTTCTCTCCACCTATTTAACTTGATGCCAAGATCTGGTTCTTCTTCTTGTTCTAGTGATGAACCACACTGGATGGTTCGAAATGCATCAACAAAACTATAATGATGTGATTTTTACCAAACGTTTTCTTACTTTTCATGATCATGCCAGAGTTTGAAAATGCAATTCTAGTTGATATGAATGATGGGTTCAAATATAAAATGGATTCAAGATGATTGTTGAGCATGACTCCTAATTAATGGTTATTGGATTTTCTTGCTTTGAGGATGTTGCATTTTAAAGATGGGAAGAATGGAGATAAAATCCTAACCATGGACATTAAGAAAAAAACATCAAAGATGAAGTAACATAAAATCACATAATATGTTCAACTGATCGATGTAACATGCGGTAGTAAATAAGACACTATTCGTTCAGGCCAGATGTGGAGATGACCAGTAAATTATCGTGGATATTCCAATGGAACAATTCATCATAATAGATTTGATAAATATTGAATTTTTCACTGTGAATATTAATTATTTTAGATCTCAGATTCTTTATTTATTGTTTTTATGCTTAAATATAAATTGTTGAACTACAAGCAATATAGAGTGAAAAGAAATACACACACTAATCAAAGTAAGCACAATTTTTCCCTTGGGAAACCCTTATGGGAGAAACCTAGCTAGAAGGTGAGGTTGCTTTGATCTCTGTTCTCTAGTATGGAAAAATGTGTAGATACAAAGAAAGAGGTACTCTCTATAGAGATACCTAAGACCTATGGCTTATAAAGTTGCTACAAAATCTTAAGCCCTTTTTTTTCTCTCTAACATCCCACTCCCAATTGCTTTGCTCAAATATGAGGAGAATATAATAATATGAAATGTAACCCCTACTCCTCCTAGCATCCTAGTATTTAACATAACGTAATAGCTAACTATATGAAAGGTTTGACTCCCTCAACCCTCAACTATAGTTATGATTTTGGACCTTCTCGAGTCTTTTTTAAATTACACACATGGCTAGCCCCATATGCATGAATAACAGGGATTAACATGACATCGAATTGTAGCATGGTGGTCAGTATGGTAGATAAACTTGCTAGAGGCATAAATTTTTCATACAAAGTTCGAGTACCAGATGATCTGGCACAAACAAGAATTTTTTTACCCCAGAAAAAACCATTTAATGCCTCAAAATGGATTTGGAATAATTCATACCCAAATTAGGGCCCATTGATAAACAAGATTGTACAAGTCGATTCATTTAATTCTTTTACTATGAAAGCATTGAGATAGATGAAGAACACCATAATAATTCAATCTGAAACAAGATAAATTATAAATGGAAAATAGTATCACAATTCCCTCAATCACATATGAATGAAGTCAAAATTGGAAGAAACTTACCCCTCAAAGAATACAAACCTATGAGAAGATAGAAAAATAAGTATAAAGAAATGGGGATTTTAAGAAATGAATGATGATAACCTATTGTAGTGCTCATAACCATGGCCAATCTATAATGATGAGATAAACATAAAATAGTAATATATAGATACATAAAGTTAAATATGTGGAAGTTTCTTAAACAAGTGTAAGAAATCAACTAGAACACGATGGAGGATTTTTTAATTAGGGAATAGTCATGATGAAATAACTTAGCACTTTATTGTTATATTGTAAATAAGCATGTGGCAAGTGGTTGTGGAATCACATATGTGTGGAAATGACTTCATATCTGGTAAAAGAAAGAAACTATGTAGACTAATGAGAAAACACCTAGCATGAAGTGTATGAAGGAATTTTGTGAGAAATTCTATAATGAGAGCTTGAGAAGGATTATGCATAATTGAAAAAACTAGTGAGAATCAACTAAGGGCACTTGCGCAAGAATGATGACCCAAGAAGTGGAAATGGGGCTATCATGAGGAACACATGCCCACAAGAATGTGTGCTTGTTCTTAGGAATTCACATGTGTTCCTAGTTGCTTAGGCTCCATAAAGCCCAAGGTACCAACTAGAACCCCAACAAGGCTACCTGCTTAGCATGGCTCAAAAGTGTATGTGCATTATTAGGAAATATAATTATGGAATTTGGAAAACTTAGTTCTATGCACTATGAAAACCCTTGCTTTGTGGAATTTGAAAACCATAGCAATGTGGAATGTGGAAACTCAAACATAGTGAGTTCAAATTTGAGTGCATAATTAGAAAATGTGAGTAAACACACCATATTGACCATGCATCACAATTTGGCGATGTCTGTCGATGTATATTGAAGTGAAATCTGAAGACCTTAGTTTTGTGAAATTTGAAAACATTGCTTTTGTGGAATTTGAAAACCCTTGTATTGCGGAATTTGATGGAATGGAATCGTATGGATGTAATTCTTGTTTATACCATTATGACTAATTTATTCCCAACACTCTATTTCTCTATTTCCATTTACACATTTTCTAGTCTCTCTCTCTCTCTCTCACTCTCTCTCTCTCTATTTATATTTCCCTACCTCTCTCATTTTCCAACAGGCACTTTGTCGACTCGCATTGAAGAAATTTTATGAGCTTTCTTATCATTGGGATCTCTAACCAATAGAAAACACAACCCACAAGAACTATGAGCATAATAACTATGACATATAAGAACTATGAACTTGAGAACTTTAACCCTTGTGAATTATGACACATAGTAACTATGACCTCGAGAACTTTGACCCTCATGAACTATGACCTTAGGAATCATTCCTTTGTTGTTCATAGTTCCCTTGTCAATTAGGAACTATGACTTTATTTTACAAGAATCATGACAACAATAATTATGATGTGGGAGCTTTGACTATGAAATTAAACTATGATCTATGTTTTTCAGTCATAGTCCTAGGGAATAATTCCTTTGTTAGTTAAGAACCTTGACTCACAAGAACTATAATCAATGTTTATTAGTCGTAGTTATAGGGAATTTCTTGATGAGGGAACTGTTATGACCAATGACCTATAATCATTTTATTTATTCATTGATCAAAGTTCTTGCCAACTAGAGTTATTGTGGTAATAGTTCTCATTGGTTAGAGTTACTATGGGTTACAATTCCTATTGGCTAGAATTATTAAGGTCATAGTTTTTCTTGAATTGATTCCAAAATCTATCTTTTCAATGTTTCCATTATTTAACTGATGAGCAATGGGAGAATGATGACAGCTATCCACCAAGATAAAGAGTCCTTAAGACTATGTTATCCAGATGTATGTATGTATGGTATTGATATTCTTGGCACTTTTCCAACCTCCTCTTCCTCCCATATTTTGGTCATCCATTTTTCCAAATGGTTGAGTAAGTGATATGGTGAGTTGGCAAGGTAGTTTAAATATTAAATGTGATCGGGGCAGTTTGTTTGAGTTTCAAATTTAAATTCAAAATCTAAAAGTTGCAGTATACCACCTTTCATTTGTCTTGGATATTTCAAGAGGAAAGTGTGTTGGTATCTAAGTTTTATACTAATTTGAATTATTATAATTTTTTTTACAAATTTTAAACTCATCAATTAAAGCAATTATAGTTCACAATATTTTTTTTAAACAATATGGCAAACATGATTTAAATACTTCACTATTTTAAATACCAATCAAATGAAGAGTTTTTAATTACCAAACAAGAGCTTTAAATTCCATCGCCACATAGAACCTTGCCATACAACAATGTATTTACAATTTTTTTTTTTAATGTTTTTTTGAACTTATGCCTTCTCTTTGAAGTCAAACTAAAAAAAATAAATTGAGTATTATAGAGTGACTTGGCATATTACAATTAAAAATCGATAAATATTTTACCCTCCTTTAATAGTTAAACTATTTTTCCATTTATTTTATTTATTGAAAAACCTTGTTATTCTTATGACTAGGTATAATGTAAATCTTATAACTAAACATATTGGGAGACTAAAGAAATTTAACTAAGCATATTCTTATGACTACGTATAGTGTAATAAGATCCTTTAAAAAAATAGTTTAACTCAGCATATTCTTATTCATAGGATCTTTAAAAAAAATCAGTTTAATTTCAAAAGACAATTTCAAAATAATATATTTGACAACATATTCTTTGTGTGATTAATATATAGGAAAACTATCCGATATAAATTACCACCGACTCCAAATAAGTAATATATAAATTATTTGATATAGGAAATCTTCATCTTGTTTTTGTCCATTTCATGATAAAAGAAATCTCTTGTTTACGGACAGAAAGGTCTTACAGGTTTTAGGAAAGAGAGAACCTTTGCATTTTGGAACCCTCCAAATTCAAGTGTGTACTACCATTATTAAAAGTTAAGTTAGTTTTGGTAGTAAATAAATAATTTTTTTTATTGTATATTTAATTTGTCAAAATATTACTTTGAAGTTCTAAATCAAGGAAGTTAGATTCTTACTCATATGAGATTAATTTTGATCGAAATGACTATAACATTGGGCATATTAAAGTAGTCTATTGAAGAAAAAAATTAACACAAAATTTGAAGCAACAATTTCAAAAAAACATTGCGAAATAATTTATATCCAAAGAGCTGTAGAAATTTAAAATATAATTAAAAATGTTACAATTTCAAAAATTATTGTCCAAAAACTTGTAGAAATTTAAAATATAATTAAAAAGGTAGATGTTTTTATTATAAAAAATTTGATTTCAAGAACTGAATAGGGAAATCTGGATAGCAGCGGCGTGGTCGGAAATTGGAATATTGAAAGTATTCACGGAATTGTCAACGGACGGAATTGGCAACGGAGACGGATGGGCCCACTGGTCACGTCAACAAGACTGAGCAACCTGCAATCGAGATAAGCTCGGCGATCCAAGAGTCGTGATCACTGGAATTAGGTGAGGAAGGGACAACCTATCATCTTGGGCTCTTTGCTTGTTTGTTGCAATTCATGCCACGTGTTTTTCCATCGATTTCATTCTTGTATCATTCCGTACCGTATACGATAAATGTCTCCCACTAACTTGTTTGGCCGGCTTTCCCTTTTTTAAGTGAATTTGTGATCTCACCATGGCATTTGATTATAGTTTTTAATGTTCATATGGAGTTTCATTTTATTTTGTCATCATTAGGAAAATTCATTTTTTTAATATACTAATGGAATATTTGGTTTATTAAAAGTTAAAATTATATGTTGGTTTTATTTTAAAAATCATTTTTCATATAAAGACATATAAATATATATAAATTAATTATAATAATTAATAATATTTTGTAACTCATTTTAATTTTAAATATAACTTAAACCTGATTAATTTTATTAAGTTTTTGTAGACATTAAATTTTAAAATGTAATTTGATTTTACTTTAGTTACATATGTATCATGATTTTAGAATTTGAAATTTAGTTGTATGTATCATTATTTCAAAATGTGAAACTTTTTAGTGGACTTCTTGGGGTTAAATACTTAGTGAAATGGTTTATCATTCAATTTTCCAAATTCAAGAAGTTAGAAGTTTAAGATTAATCAGAATTGAATTAATATTGTTTTCTTTTTGGTAATTATATAGAAAAATGTAAAAAGTAAGTGTGAGTTGTTTATAATTTTAAAATGTGAATTAATCTATTTTAGAGTTTGGTTAAATTTTTAATGATTAGGTAGAAGTTTTATTTTTAAATTAAAATTAAGAAATTTCATAATAATGAAGATCTAAAAACTAGTAGTTATAATAAACTTTTTTATTATTATTTATAAAACACAAGTTTTATGTATGAGAAAGTTAACAAACTCCATAGCAAACATGTCAATATAAAGAAATTTTATAACAATGAAGATAATGTTTTTCTAGATTGATTTTCAGAATATAAGAGATTGCAAAGAGTTTTGAATCCATTGATTGTAGAGTTAACAAACTCCATAGTAAACATGTCAACGTAAAGAAATTTTATAAAAATGAAGATATGCTTTTGTTATTAGAAGTATCTAGAAAATGCCTTCACAACCATCACATAAATGTATTAGTTGTTGATGAGTTTTGAACCAACTAATGCAGTTCATCATCAAGATAATAAGATGGATGAAATTTGATTCAATATAGATATACAAAGAAGAAAAATCAAAAGAAAATCATTGTTAGAAAAAATATTAAAACTAATAAAAAAAAATCATTGTTAGAAAAAATATTAAAGCTAATCAATTAACCGTTAAGAAATAATAATAATTAATATAAGAAATATTATAATTATTTATAATATTTATAAAAATGAATAATAATATTAATATAAAAAATTATTATAATTATTTATAATAATATTAAGGAATAATCATATTAAATTAAGGAATAAAATGATATTATAAAAAACTAAAAATAATAATAAAAATAATTAAAATATAAATATAAATAATATTATATTAATATTTTAAAATAAAAATCAAAAGTAAAAATTAAGATAATAAAATATAAATGATAAATAAATAATATATTACTACTATATTATATATTCTATTTCTCTTATATATATGAAATCATTTTCATATATATTATATAGGTAAGAAATGAGAATAAATAAAAACAAAAAAATAGAACATCTCTCATGAAATTAATCTATCCAAACATTAAAATTTCTTGCCATTTGAATCAATAAATAAGTGGTGTGGCCCATGCTTTCCTTTAGCCCTCACATACTACTCACTAATATTTCCAGGTTTGGACAAAGGTGCATAATCAATGGTGATCATGGCACTATCTAGTGAGGATGGGATAAATTCTATTTGCTTGGGGTGATGTTTATTTATCCTAGTTATTATTCCACCTATTTTGTCTCGTCGTATCATTGAGCCATGGTAAGTTTTCTATAACTTTGATGACGTGGTTGTTGGCTCTATTTATCCTTTGTATGTTAGATGGTTTTTTTTTACTCTCTTCATTTTTTTTTGTAGTATTGAGTTCAAACTATTTCACCATGGATGGACATTGGCACACCATACAATGCTCCCCATACAAAATTGTAGACTTTCATCAAATTATGAGAAGGGTTCTGCAACATTCAAGGACTTTCAGGTAGCAATGTCGCAACTAAAAGGGAGTATCATTTTAATTAGAAGCTCATCTTGTCAACAAATGTAAGTTTTAAGACTTTATAGCAAGTGATGCAGGAGCATCCAGCTCTGAGGAGACTTAAGAGGCTGACAGTCTCACGAAGAATTCAGAAACAAATTGTCGTTCATTTTAACTGGACAAGTGTTGGGCTTGTCGGTCATTTGATTTACTTTTACTTAGTTTTATTTTTATTTATCTGTCGCAGTTATTTAGGAGACTGGCAACAGGACAAATAATTAATTAGATCTTTACAAGCTACAGTAGTTAGAATTAGTTTCAGAACTGACGAAAACAGTTGTTTTCTGTTAAGACAGTTTTTCCAAGAACAGTTAAAGACATTTGTTTTAAAAGCAGGAAGGACATCATTGTACGGGTTCACTCCCCCAAAAGAGAAGTAGAGAAAAACAATCATCTTTGTTTTATCAGAAATAAATGTCCAATTGATTTTTTTTTTCATTACTGTAAAACCGAATCACAAGATTATTCTCTGTCACCATAATTACAAACATAGGAGTATTCTTTTATTACTATAGAGATTGCAATTGTACATGAAATGTGTTAACAGCAACGATACAGCAGAAGAGTAAACGGACAAAGGCGAACCAAGTACAGGCAAACGGCACCAGTGTCGATTTGAGGCACAAAACGAGAACGAGTAAACAGCGAAGGGTTCTAGGAGTAACCCACAGACAAGAGCCTACATTCGGTCTCAAAATATCTACAGGTATTTCAAGAATTCAACAAACCCTCATACTTAAATGCATGGGTAGATAGCTACAGAACTAGAGAAAATACACATTGTAACTTTTTCGCACATACAATATCATCAAATATTTAAAAGCAGAGATACATAATTCCATGTATTATTGTTAACAAATAGTTAAGAGCTGAGCATCACATTCGCTGTAGAAAAAGAGTCCATTAAATATATTGACCAGAGTATATAAAATACAAACAGAGGTTCACTGTTGAACCGATAACACACAGTGGCATATACCGCAGAGCCATTTCAAATCACAACGGACCAAACAGGAAGCCGAGGGCTTGTGTGCCCGAACACGAAGCAACAGAAGGAGGGCTCGAAAATTGTCGAAGAACCCTCTCATAGATCCGACAGAATACTCAGACGTATTAAACTATCTTCCAAAACAAAAATGAAGGACCTATAACAGAGCTATCCGAGAAGACTATAACGGAGAGCTAGTACCCGAAGAGGGTTCCTAAACAACAGAATACGAAAGCAAGGAAATCTTAGCCGAGAGGGATATCACCTCCACAAGATCGGACTTGACCATTACAGAACCTATCAGACTTATAACATTGACAGTCAAATGCATAGCTATAGAACGGAACAGAGCTACCCGTGACCGAAGCATCGAAGTCACCAACAAGGCCGTAGAGCAACATTGGCCATAGAGCGATACAGGCGGATACCTGTCACCAAAAGCCAACCAAACAATGTTAGAAGTCGAAGCACATTCGTAAGCTGAAAAAGAAGTAAAAGACAAAGCAAGGGTTTGATCAAAGGTTGCCTGTGAGCGAGAGAGGAGCTCAAAACAACCAGAGAACAATCACAACCTGCTGACAGTGGCGAAAAGGCGTTAGGGACGAAACCAGAAAAACCCAGAATGTCTATCATGAAGAGTAGACTTACCGTGTAACCAGGAGGAGCGTGGAAGGATGGTGCGAGCCTGCCGTTGAGAAAACAAACCAGTCAAATTAATTTGAGGAGCACAGACAGCGAGAACACGAAATCAGAAAATACCACGATATATGCCAACAATTCCATATAAATACCATCAAAAAGGAAGAAAAACGTTGCAGGTCCCGAAGGCGTTCATCCACAGTCTTAAAACACTATTAAACCACAGTAGTTTCGTCACTGTACATCAAGAGCAGAACCCGAGGGTTTCCACAGGCGCGGACAGAGCCCTCCAGGCAGAAAGAAATGGAAAAAATGGCAAAGTGAAGCGCGGCAACGAGAACAAAAGACGGAGCAACCGGCAGGTGTGGACCTGCAACCGGAGGAGCTGGGACAAACCCTAAACCCAGACCACGAGGCGTCGTACCATTGAAATAAAGTTAACATTAAAGTCATACCAGACGCGGCGTAAAACAGGACAGGTGCAAGCATACGGCGGGAGCCATCATAAGTGGTATCAGAGCCGGTTTCTTTTGAATTAGAAACAATGGAACAGGTAGAAGGTGAAGGTGAGGTAAGAGGAAGAGCAAGAGGAAGAGGAAGAGGCAGAGGACGACTGGTACATAGGCCAGTAGATGACGGATTGCGCGAAGAGATAAGAGTTTTGCGAGAGAGATTGGCGGTGATAGAGGCTGGAGGAAGAAGAAACCCAGCGGATAACAGTGATGAAGAGGCAGTTGAGCTAGAGCAGGATGAATTTGAGGGGATAACACCAGAACTGAGATTGTTAAAGTCAGTTTTGCTATCCAGCCATAAACCGAAGCATGAGTTTCCTACGTATGATGGAAGCCTATCGGCAGAAGTGTTGTTAGACTGGTTAAGTGAAGTGAATAAATTCTTTGAGTTTGAGGAGACCAGCGAAGACAAACAGGTGAGATTTGCCGCCACCAAGTTGAAAGGACATGCGTCCTTATGGTGGGACAGCGTTCAGGCTGAAAGAAGGAGGTTAGGCAAACAACCCATCAAGAAATGGGCTAGGATGGAAGCAAAGCTGAAGGAGAAGTTTTTACCGAAGGATTATCACATCATGTTGTACAGGCAGGTACAGAACCTGAAACAGAGGGGGATGACTGTGCGCGAATTTACAGAAGAATTCTACAAATTAAATCTGCGAGCAGGATATGTGGAAGATACCTCAGAGAAGACGGCCAGGTATGTAAATGGCTTGAGAGGGGAGATTTTAGACGAAATTGGTATCCTTTCACCGCAGACATTAGACGAAGCCTATCAGTTTGCATTGAAGGCTGAAGAGAAAATAAATAGGAAACAGAACTCCCGGAGAGGAGGTGGTTCTGGCAGAGGCAAAGGCAAATTGTATGGCAGAGGTAGAGGTACAGCCTCGAATGAGGAGGGCAGCAGCTCTAAGTCTACTGGTACGGCAGAGAGGGACAACAGTAACAGGGAAGGGCGACCAGCTCAGAGGGGACGAGGCTTTGGTCGGGGCAGAGGGACTGTCCAGTGTTACCGTTGTCATAAGTTGGGACATAAGTCTTATGACTGTCCGGAGGGCGAACCAGCAGGCGGAAGAGGAACCTATGTTGCGCAGCCAGAGGATGCAGAGGAGACACCTCAGGAAGCTGAGAATACACCTGAGATAGGTGAAGCCTTGGTGATGAACAAGGTATTGTTGAAGCCAGCCAAGGAAGCTGCAGAACCAGATCAGCGGAAAGCATTGTTTCGCACTGTCTGCAAATCACAAGGCAAATGCTGCAAGGTAATTGTTGATAGTGGAAGTACCGATAACCTGGTAGCTGTAGAGATGGTGGAGAAATTGGGATTAAAGAAACTGAAACATCCCACTCCTTACAAGGTATCGTGGTTACAGAAGGGGCATCAACTATTGGTTGATGAACAGTGCGAAGTAGAGTTTCAGATTGGGAAATATAAGGACAAAATCCTTTGTGACGTGATGCCCATGGATGTCTGTCATCTGTTGTTGGGACGACCGTGGCAGTTCGACAGGGGGGCAATTCACGATGGAAAAACTAATTGTTACAAATTCGTGAAAGATGGGATCAAGCATACGCTTGTGCCCATCAAGGAAGAAAACACAGCAGAAACTAGCGGAGTGAAGGCACTGCTGTTAGGAGGAAAAGAGTTCATTAAGCAGATTGAAGACAGCGAGATAAATTTTGTTGTCATAAGGAGACCAAGGACAGTGGTACTCCACACACAGGTTTCAGATTTACCAGAGGTCGTTCAGAGGTTGCTACGAGATTTTGGAGATATTGTGGTGAATGATCTTCCGGATGTGTTGCCACCTAGAAGGGGTATTAGTCATTGCATCGAATTTATACCAGGAGCGAGTCTGCCAAACAAAGCAGCCTACTGCATGAGTCCCAAGGACCATGAAGAGATTAGAAAACAGGTCCAAGAGTTGTTGGACAAAGGCTTGATTCGGGAGAGCATGAGTCCTTGCGCAGTACCCACTGTTTTGGCCCCCAAGAAAGGTGGAGAATGGAGGATGTGTACAGATTCTAGGGCTATTAACAAGATTACCGTTAGGTACAGGTTTCCCTTGCCAAGGATGGATGATATGATGGATTGCCTAAGCGGAGCGACCTACTTTTCAAAGATTGATCTGAAAAGTGGGTATCACCAGATCAGGATTCGTGAGGGAGATGAATGGAAAACTGCATTCAAGACAAACGAAGGTTTGTACGAATGGCTGGTGATGCCATTTGGTTTGAGTAACGCTCCTAGCACTTTCATGCGATTGATGAATGAAGTGCTGAAGGAATTTAACGGTAAGTTTGTTATAGTTTATTTGGACGATATTTTGATTTTCAGTAAAACTAAGGAGGAGCATTTCTAGCATTTGCAGAGCGTGTTAAGGAAATTGCAGCAAAACAAGCTGTTAATTAATTTAAAGAAGTGTACCTTTTTCCAGAGAGAACTGATATATCTGGGTTTTGTTATTGTGGAGAATGAATTAAAAATGGACCCAGAGAAAGTGGCAGCTATAGTTAGCTGGCCCTCTCCGAAGAGTTTGTTTGACGTGCGAAGTTTCCATGGACTTGCCAGTTTTTACAGGAAGTTCATTAGGAATTTCAGCGAGATTTGCGCACCCATGTTAGACACGATTAAAAAAGTGAATCAGCCTTTTCACTGGACAGCAGCAGCAGAAAACAGCTTTCAGATCTTAAAGAAAAAGATTACTGAAAGACCTTTATTGAGACTGCCAGACTTCAACAAACTTTTTCAAGTTCGTTGCGACGCCAGTGGTACAGCCATTGGAGCAGTACTCAGCCAGGAGGACAGACCAGTTGCTTACTTCAGCGAGAAGCTAAACGAAAGCAAACAGAAGTACTCGACCTATGATAAAGAGTTCTATGCCATTGTGCAGGCTTTAAAGCATTGGCGGCATTATCTACTGGGTAACGAATTTGTCTTATTTTCTGATAATTCTGCGTTACAGTATATCATGCAACAGCATAAATTAAACCACAAGCATGCAGCCTGGGTTGAATATCTGCAAAGTTTCACTTTTGTACTAAAGCATATTAGTGGGTAGTCGAATAAAGTAGCAGACGCACTCAGCAGGAGAACATTACTGTTGCAGGAGAGCACCATGCAAATCTTAGGATTTGAACACTTGAAAGAGCTGTATCCGACGGACAGCGAGTTTATGGAAGCCTATGAGGCTTGTCAAAACCCGCTATTGCGAAATGACAGCAAGTGGCTGGACTATAACCTTCAAGAGGGTTTGCTGTTCAAAGGGGGGTAGTTGTGCATCCCAAACTGTTCTATGCGAGACAATATCATACAGGAAAAACACAGCGGAGGTTTGGCAGGACACTTTGGAATTGACAAGACTATCGCTCAGGTACAACACTTTTATTTTTGGCCTAAGATGCAGAGAGATGTACAGAGATATGTGGCTAGGTGTAGAACTTGTCAGTTGGCAAAAGGTCACAGTCAAAACACTGGCCTTTATATGCCATTACCCGTCCCTAGTCGACCGTGGGATTCGGTCAGCATGGATTTTGTACTAGGATTACCAAAAACACAGCGCGGCTTTGATTCGGTGATGGTTGTAGTCGACCGATTTTCGAAGATGGCACACTTTGTACCGTGCAGAAAAACCAGTGACGCTACTTACATAGCACACCTATTCTTCACAGAGGTTGTACGGTTACATGGACTTCCACTAAGCATCATTTCTGACAGAGATGTCAAATTTACTGGTCACTTTTGGAGAACCTTATGGAAGAAGCTAGACACTCAGTTGCAGTTTAGCTTCGCCTACCATCCGCAGACAGACGGACAGACAGAGGTAGTGAACAGGAGTCTGGGAAATTTGCTCAGAAGTTTAACAGGCGAAAATTCTCGTACTTGGGATCGTGTGTTAGCACAGGCAGAATTTGCATATAATGATTCTCCCAATCGTAGCACAGGCTACAGTCCTTTCCAAATACTGTACGGCATGCACCCGCGAGGAGTGCACGAGTTACGAGATTTGGGCAAACTGGAGAAGCGGAGTGCTGATGGGGAAGATTTTGCCCAAGCTATGAGCAAACTACATGAACAGGTAAAGCTTAAATTGCAGGAAAGCGGCCAGAAATACAAACAGCGAGCTGATACAAAACGCAGGGAAGTACAGTTTAATGTCGGGGATGAAGTTCTCGTGTACTTACGCAAAGAACGATTTCCTAAGCGAGAGTACAACAAGCTAAAGTTCAGGAAAATCGGGCCTTGCAAGATCATTCGCAAATTTTCTGCGAACGCTTACGAGATCCAGTTGCCACCAGGGATTGGTATTTCCCCTATATTTAATGTGGCAGATCTGTTCCCTTATGTTGCAGGTTCAGCAGTTGATGCGGCAGCATAGCCACCACGGGACACCTAATTGGAAGGAGACTTATGGACGAGACAGATGCCGAAGGCACCACCCGTCGAAATTGAGGGAATCTTGGACACACAGGTAGCAAAGCGTACACGGAGGAAAGAATATTTGAGATATTTGGTAAAGTGGAGGAACCGTCCAGTAGAGGACAGTTCGTGGTTGACGGAGACACAAATTCAGAAGGCAGGCTACTCTGTTAAAGACCTCATGGAACGGAGCCATGACTTTTTGTCACCCCGGGAGCCTGATGCAGGAGCATCCAGCTCTGAGGAGACTTAAAAGGCTGACAGTCTCATGAAGAATTCAGAAACAAATGGTCGTTCATTTTTAACTGGACAAGTGTTGGGCTTGTCGGTCATTTGATTTTACTTTTACTTAGTTTTATTTTATTTATCTGTTGCAGTTATTTAGGAGACTGATTACAGGACAATTAACAAATTAGTTCTTTACCAGTTATAATAGTTAGAATTAGTTTCATAACTGGAAAAAAATAGTTATTTTTTCTGTTCAGACAGTTTTTTCCAAGAACAGTTAAAGACATTTTGTTTTAAAAGCAGGAGAAACATCATTGTACGGGTTCACTCCCCCAGAAGAGAAGTAAAGAAAAACAGTCATCTTTGTTTTATCAGAAATAGATGTCCAATTGATTTTTCTTTCATTACTGTAACAAAATCGAACCATAAGATTATTCTCTGTCACCATAATAGGAGTATTCTTTTATTACCATAGAGATTGCGATTGTACATGAAGTATGTTAACAGCAACCATACAGCAGAAGAGTAAAAGAACAAAGGCGAACCAAGTATAGGCAAACGGCACCAGTGTCGATTTGAGGCACAAAACGAGAACGAGTAAACAGCGAAGGGTTCTAGGAGTAACCCACAGACAAGAGCCGACATTCAGTCTCAAAATATCTACAGGTATTTCAAGAATTCAACACACCCTCATACTTCAACGCATGGGCAGATAGTTACAGACTAGAGCAAAAACACATTGTAATTTTTTTTTGCACATACAGAACCATCAAATATTTAAAAGCAGAGATATATAATTCCATGTATTATTGTTAACACATAGTTAAGAGTCGAGCGTCACATTTGCTGTAGAAAAAGAGTCCATTAAATATATTGATCAGAGTATATAAGATACAGACAGAGGTTCACTGTTGAACCAATAATACACAGTGACATACATAGCAGAGCCATTTCAAATCGCAACAGACCAAACAGAAAGCCGAGGGTTTGTAGGACCAAATACGAAGCAATAGAAGGAGGGCTCGAAAATTGTCGAGAACCCTCTCTTAAATCCGACAGAATACTCAGACGTATTTAACATACTTCCAAAACCAAAATGAAGGGTTTATAACAGAGCCATCCGAGAAGACTATAACGGAGAGCTAGTACCCGAAAAGGGTTCCTAAGCAACAGAACACGAAAGCAAGGAAATCTTAGCCGAGAGGGATATCACCTCCACAAGACCGGACTTGACCATTACAGAACCTATCAGACTTATAACATTAATAGTCAAATGCATAGCTATAGAACGGAACAGAGCTACCCGTGACCGAAGCAGCGAAGTCACCAACAAGGCCGTAGAGCAACATTGGCCATAGAGCGATACAGGTGGACACCTGTCACCAAAAACCAACCAAACAATGTTAGAGTCGAAACACATTCGTAAGCCGAAAAAGAAGTAAAGAGACAAAGCAAGGGTTTGATCAAAGGTTACCTGAGAGTGAGAGAGGATTTCGAAACAACCAAAGAACAATCATAACCTGCTGACAGTGGCAAAAAGGGGTTAGGGACGAAACCAGAAAAACCCAGAGTGTCTGTCATGAAAAGTAGACTTACCATGTAACCAGGAGGAGCGTGGAAGGATGGTGCGAGCCTGCCGTTGAGAAAATAAACCAGTCAAATTAAATTGAGGAGCATAGACAACGAGAACACGAAATCAGAGAAATATCACGATATATTGCCAACAATTCTATATAAATACCATCAAAAAAGGAAGAAAAACGTTACAGGTCCCGAAGGCGTTCGTCCACAGTCTTAAAACACTATAAAACCACAGTAGTTTCGTCACTGTACATCAAAAGCAGAACCTGAGGGTTTTCACAGGCGCGGACAGAGCTCTCCAGGCAAAAAGAAATGAGAAAAATGGCAAAGTGAAGCGCGGCAACGAGAATAAAAGACGAAGTAACCGGCAGGTGTGTGTCTGCAACCGGAGGAGCCGGGACAAACCCTAACCCCAGACCACGAGGCGTCGTACCTTTGACATAAAGTTAACATTAAAAGTCTTACCAGACGCGGGGTAAAACAGGACAGGTGCAAGCATACGGCGGGAGCCGTCAGAAACAACTCATGGTTTTGAAACCAAAACTGTCCCTGGTTTTCTTCATTCACTTTCTCTGCCTTTTCCTGCACTGCTGTGCATTCTTTTAACATCACATTACAAACAAAATTACTCTGTTGCATAAAACCTTTTTACATTACAAATCCAAAAGTATTTATGCACTTCTGTCTCCTGCAATAGAAAGTTTAAACTCTATATCCCATTCGCTGCTGCGAATCCAAATTCTTATCTCACTGTGTGAGATTCACACATTTTATCTCATGTGCCGCGGACCCCCTGTTTCATTTTTACCGTGTGTTATTACACACCTTCATTCCCCTGGTGCTGCGGACTCTTATCCTTTTACCATGTGCAAAAAAAATACCATTACAATTCCTGTGTTTTCTTTAATGGCTGTCGCGAGCCCAAATTACACATTCTCCCTGTGCGATAATACACTTCCACTGGTTTTTTTGGTTGCGGCCAGCCAAAATTTCCTCCCCGTGTGTATTATTTTACACAAAAAAAATACAATCACTTCTGTATAATGCGATTACCATATGACTCGAATAGAGTCAACCCTTGAATATTTCGTATGGGCAAAAAAAATAGAACTTACATTATGTTTTACGGCCCGCCCATACTCCATATTGAATCGCCATAG
>APFE030437968.1:267059-279702 GCA_000404065.3 Pinus taeda | reverse complement strand
AAACAGTGCTGCCTCACAAAAACACTAGTTTGCTTGTTTATGCAATCTTTAGTGTGCTTGTTTTATTAGCAGAGATTAGTCATGGGTTTGGACATCTGAAATGTTTCTTTGCATAGATGTTGTACAAGGTTTTCTTCCCAAATAAAGTTGCTGCTCATTTATGTTGTTGATGGTTAGACTAGACTACTTTAGGATTTGATCATTTGCAGGCCTTTGTTGATTTGATCAAGGTACAGCGTGCAGGGCATCTTCTTCATTCATTCATCCACCCAAAGTACCATCTGAGCCACCTGTTCTGTCTCTTAGCTAATTTTCTCGTTCCCCATCTATCCTTTTTGTCCACGAAACCTTACCTCCTTACCCATCATTGCCTTAGCCTTCTTCAAGCCAAGTCAGCCTTCTACACCTCTTCACTGATCCACCCACCAGTCCTTAGGCCATTTTTAGACCCCTATCCTACCTCCAGATCCATCCATGCACCTTCCCTCACTCATCCATCCCCTAAAAACCGATTTCCAAACATCCTGTAGAAATTCTAGAACATCCTGTAGAAATTGTGAAACATCCTGTAGAACCCCTGCAGACTTCCTGTAGAAGCTCACAAGTGAGGTTTCCTGATAGCCAAACCTTGTGAAACTCTCTGGAGGAGTGTTAGGGACTCCTTAGACCCTCTCTGAACCTCTCCAACCATTTCCAAGCATTCCTCTTCCTTGATCCACCCCTGCACAGTAAAGCACAGTTCAAGCATATGCATGTGGAAATCGACACTTAATCAAAAAATACAAAAAGATGCTTTCTTAGGACAAAGGTAGTCTAGACACACGTATCTTACCTTCATAGAAGTAATAACATCTCTTTCAATAGTTTTCATTCTCATTTTTGCATCAATAGGACTAGCTGGTAGAAATAGGGTTTGCTAGGGTTTGCGTTTCTTTTTGGCTTTCAGTTTCTTTTCGCAAGTAGATTAGCTTCCTTTGAGTTAGCTTCCATCCATCACTTAAAAGCTTCTTCTGAGAACTCATAAAAGTTGGCTAAAGCCCCTAGCAGACTTGTGTCGGTTGACCAAGTGACAGCTGCGGCAAGAGCTAGTACTTGTGCATACAGCACCGTTGCTTCCAAGTTTGTTACGAACAACCGAGTTGATAAAAGTAAAGAAGGGAGTCTCAGGAGTTGCAGCATTATTGATGCAACCAAAACTCTATTTTTCAAATAAGGAAAATTGTGTTTTTTTTCAATCTCATAAATAAGGTCTTCTGAGGCTTGAGCACTCCCCTGTTTAGGCGACCTCAAGACCTTTCACCTATGCAACGTGACTCGAATTATGTCAGCATGCACCCCAGGAGGAGAAACGACTACAGGATGTCCTACAGGAATCCTGTAGCAGCTGATCCAGCTGGAGTACCTACCACGAAGACACCAGCAGCTCGCAGAACCGGTGCATGCCATGTTCGCCACCATAGGAACAGGTCTCCAAGACTCACAGCCAGCAGCAGCCAATGCAGGGAAGCTCCAGCGCTTGAACACGAAGCAGCAGCACGCAGATCCGACATCCCTCGTCTTGAAACCTGGAAAAAACCATGTCCACGACCGCACAGGTAAGTAACTAACCTTATTTCATCCAATTGCATAAGCTATACTCTGAATATGCACAACTGTGAAAATGGGCGGATTGAAAAAGGCTGGTTGCCACTCAACTGGCCACCACAGCAAGTCAAGCGGCCTCGTAGGATCCGAACTGGATCGATTATGCCGAAAGGGTGGATAATTGGCACGTGGGAAGTGTCCAGTCGGGAAGAAGCGGAGGTATGACAGGATTGGCGGTGGTAAATACAGAGGAGAGAATTCGGTGATCAGGGGCACGCTGGGGTATGATTGCAGTGACGTCGGCCAACGGATCATCAAGGACAGCTCACCCCGCGCCATGAATTCCGCAGCAATTCGAAATCGGCCGGTTGATACTTATGATGCACTGCAGTCATTTATGAACACAACTGTTTCCCAGCCGAATCTGTGTCCTCTTCCTCTGCAAGTGGTTAACTCGAAGTTTTCAACCTGTTCAAACGTCCTGTTGCCGCTCAGACTGGTCCTGTGCTACCGTAACCTCCTCCGGAACCCGAGAACAAACTTCTACATGAAGCTGCGCTACAGGAAACACGACATCCGAAGCAGTGAAGACTGTTCACGTCGAGGGTGGCGAATTTCGGTGAGGTAGGTAGAATTTAACCTCCCCATACAAAGAAAATTTTTTCAAAGGTGGTCCATTCGACGTAGTAAAGGGGTAGAGAAATTTAAGTGCAATTCTGTCTAGTTTTCTATATATATCGCTACCAAAATCACCGTAGTAATCTGCATGAGCAACTTTCTCCACGCATGAATGAAGACTCCTTCCTGTAGAGAGTGATACCCTGTCAAAACACTGTCAAAATTGTAAATTTTATGCGGATGTGTGTATAATGGAGACGTAGTTGTACGCTCCGAGTGAAAATTCCTGAAATTCTCCTTCTGTATATGTGAGCAGGAAAATTCAGTAGGGTAATCGACCAAAGATATTTTCTTTATGCTCTGAGGAGAGAATCCACCCAAAATTCCCAGTCTGTTCGAACACGAGAGCAAACACAGAGTTTTACCATGCTGGGTGGGTTCATTCGAAAAGAACCTTCTGACTCAAAGAAATTACGGGAAACCTTGAGGTGGTAGGCCTGTTTACCCATGCACAATGGATGTCATTTTGTGACAAGCTCCAAGGGCACGACGATGAAATTACGGAAGAATTCCTTCGGTCCCTAAAGTCGAAGTCAAAAACATTGGGCGTCGTCAATTTCAGAGGACTGACCCTCAGACTCACCCCACAACTCATCAGTAGGGTGACTGATCTTCCAATGGGGATGCCTTGGGATAAGGAGGAGAGGAAACTGGGTCGGAAGGCTAAGGAAGAATTCTTCTTGCGAGAAGAGCAATTCTCAGAAGATAAGAACGGAGTCCGGAGGACTAGCCTACAACCGTTCTGGAGTGAAGTCAGCCTCCAAATTATGAAGTATATTACGTGCGAGGGGCGATTTAGCATTATATATGGTTATCATTTTCGGTTGCTCACAGAAATTAGACACCACATGGACCTCCCCTTAGAATAAAAATTGAGCTTTCCTTATTTCCTCTTGCTGTCCATGACTTAATGTGCCACCAAACTCAGAGAGGGGACACCAGACCAACTAGCTCATCATGGGCTTATTAAGCTCCTCGTGGAAGATGCACTCCACACTTTCACTGTCCCTCTCTCCTGGGAAATTTTCTGGAATATGTCGAAGGATGATGACATCCGAGTCTTAGCTGAGGAGCTCACTTCTTCTAGCAGTGAAGAGAAGGAGCCTACTCAGGCCGAGAAGAAAGTTAAAAGACAAGACACCTTTGGCAAAACACTAAAGAAGGATCAAAAAGGAACACCAGCAACAAAGCAAGCTGCCAAAACAGGGGATGATGGGATTTCCCCAACGCCCAAGGAAAAACGACTACAAAGCAGGGCAGAACAGACTGAGAAAGTCGAGGACAGTAAGGGCACCCCTAAGGCAACCTCAGCCAAGATGAAAGAAAAAGTCCCCTTGGCCAAGTAGGCTAAAACCGTGCCCTCGATTTCTACAGGAAAGAAACAGAGTATTCCTACAGGAAAGCAGCAGAGTCATTCTACAGGAAAGTTGAAAATGACTTCTACAAGAAGCCAAAAAGCAACCGCTACAGGACTTTCTACAGGAAGTCCGAAAGGAGGACAACAAAAGGAGAAGTCGACCGAAATCCTAGCTAGGGAGGCAGCAGCTGTGCTGGCTGCCCTAAGTACCTCTCCCAAGCCTAAAGAAAAATGAAAGAGGGAGACTCCTCTGTATTTCAAAGTGAGAAGGAGTGTAAGAATTAAGACTGGCAGACCCCAGCCTCCATCAAAAGAACCAATCACTATCGTGGATACCCCTACCACACCAAGGGATAAATCCCCCCTCCAAAGCATCCATTACTTATGAGCAGGGGAGCCCAAAAACATCTTCATGGAGGGACAGAATGGAAAAATTAAGCTCAGAAGCCTCTCTACAGGATGCTGAGGCTATTCTATAGGAAACTTGGGCTAGGCTGAAAGAAACAGAGCAGATGGAGGAGAAGGTAGCCGAGTCACCACAAGAGGAGGAGGGAGCAGCCAAGTCACCACCAAAGGAGGAGAAAACCGATGTTATCATGGAACCAAGCCCCCAGCCCAACTTGGGCTCTTATTATAACTTTTTGGAGGCAAGCAGAATTATTCCCCAAAAGTTTACAGTGCCACTGTTTTTAGCACTAGAGGAAGAATGGGTACAAACCCACACGTGGATGAGGATAGCTAAATCTAAGGGAGTAGCAGATATTGGGCCTCTAGAGGAAAGGCTCAAGGAAACACAAAGGGAGTTGGCAAGAGTAAGGCATGTGGAAAGCTCCCAGCAAGCCAAGTTGAAAGAAGAGAATGAGCTGCTCAGATAGCAGCTCCAACTGCAGGGACAGAGGAAAGAAAAGGACATGGCAGCCAAGGATCCCTTAGCAAAGCCTCAAGGAAAATAAGAGATGCAAGATGATCTTGAGGAATTCAACCAGCAGTTACAGGAAAGGGGACTGCCGGTAGATATGGAGATACAATCCCTAAAGCAGCAGGTGCAAGAAAAGGAGGCACAACTGGCCTGCATGGCCGGTTGGGAAATGGAAGCACTGCAATGTAGGTAGTCGGCCAAATCTTATGGCATGTACCTAAGGGACTAGTGGCTGCAGTTCCAAATCAATACATTGGCACAGAGGGGTATCTCTCACATCCAAAACCCCCAGCAGTTCACAGACTTATGTACCACCAGTTCATCGGAAGATAAGGCCAAGCTTTCAGAGTTTTACCTCCATAATTTGGCCCTTCCAAACATCACTTCGTGGTACCCCAACACAACAGTAGGGGACATGCAGTTGATGGCAATGACCTCATGGTTAAACCACGAAGAGAAGAGAGCAGTTGAGGTCAGGAATGTCATGGACCGGGAGTTACATGAACCACTGCTGATTAGAGTAGAGCCAGGGGACCCCACAGCACTGATATCCGCTCACCAGCACCTAGCAACCAACTCTCGGGGTTTATTAGAGTACATGGATCGTCAGGCCTAGGCCATAGCACATTTCGAGGATATGGAGAGGTTACTAGGGGACAATTGTGTTCATGCTTGCACCCGTAGGTGGAACAAATTGTCCCACAGCCTCAAAATTCGAGAATATCACACTCCAACTCGGATGAGGGACGCTTTGGCATGGGTACCTCTCTACAAGAAGTCTATGCAGAACCTCCAATCCAATTGGATAGGCCTCAAGCTAAGTCCAGCCTTGCTTTTGGGATTGTTAGAGGGAGGCACAGAAGAGGAAGAGCATAAGCAGTGGGAAGAAGTGGAGAGGAAGGCCGGATTCCATGACAGTGTGGAGGACACTACTTCAGAAGCCTCGGATGTGAGAGTGGCCATCAAAGCAATGAAAGACGAGGAGCTGGACTAGTTGCTCAGAGGATGAGCAACCCTTTTAGCAGGGGGTGATGAATGAGCCCAAAATTGGTAACTTGTTGGGCTCATTTGGCCTAATTATCCTTGTTCAGTCCTTGTTCAAATCCATCATTTTCTATAGTTTATGCATTATTTTTAGTATGTTTATGTCTTTGGTATGAATAAGGGAGGTCACTTTTCCTAAGTGGTTAACACGTGTCTATTTCAGGTTTTTGACATATATTGGAGCAAAGTCAAAGCAATCATGAGCTATAAGGCAGCCAAGCCTGAGGTGAGGACTTGAAGGGGGGTTGCCTATGGCATTAAATGACCCTTCCTTGGGATCTTCACCCCCAACTCCGAGCTCCAAAGACCACCAAACTGAATCTAGAAGGCAGCCAAGTAGCATTTAGAAAGGGACTGTTTAACTCACAGTTTGACAGCCGAGTTCCACAAATTGAGGAGGCCAGCTAGGTCCCTCGTGATCTATAAATGTTGAGGCCTCAGCCTTTGTAAAAAGACTTTTGAAACTATTGTGTACTTTGCACCTCAGTGTTGCAGCTCTATTTTGTTCCTTTGTAGCCATTTTTGGCATAACTTTTAGGATTATTTTTGGATAATGAGAAGCAGTTTGGTTTCCTATCAAATCTGAGTTTTTCATAGGAGCCAAAGCTCTTAGGGTTGGGCCCAACCTGAGAGCCTAGGGCCTCCTTTCTATATTGTTACTTTTCCTTTACATATCACTATTTTCCTTTATGCATTTGAACATATTTCTGTTAAGTAGATTTCGTTATGTTGCTGGAATAGATCACTATTTATGAATGACATTGGTTTAGGTGTTTTGGTAGGATAATAACAGCAAAACCTCCAAGAAAAGGGACAACCACACTCCTGGTTTCACCTCATCCTTATTGGATTTGGGGCTGGAATTGAGGAAACAGTGCTGCCTCACAAAAACACTAGTTTTCTTGACTATGCAATCCTTAGTGTGCTTGTTTTTATTAGCAGAGATTAGTCATGGGTTTGGACATCTGAAATGTTTCTTTGCATAGATGGTGTACAAGGTTTTCTTCCCAAATAAAGTTGCTGCTCATTTATGTTGTTGATGGTTAGACTAGACTACTTTAGGATTTGATCATTTGCAGGCCTTTGTTGATTTGATCAAGGTACATCGTGCAGGGCATCTTCTTCATTCATTCATCTACCCAAAGTATCATCTGAGCCACCTGTTCTGTCTCTTAGCTAAGTTTCTCGTTCCCCATCTATCCTTTTTGTCCACGAAACCTTACCTCCTTACCCATCATTGCCTTAGCCTTCTTCAAGCCAAGTCAGCCTTCTACACCTCTTCACCGATCCACCCACCAATCCTTAGGCCATTTTTAGACCCCTATCCTACCTCCAGATCCATCCATGCAACTTCCCTCACTCATCCATCCCCTAAAAACTGATTTCCAAACATCCTGTAGAAATTCTGAAACATCCTATAGAACCCCTGCAAAATTCCTCTAGAAGCTCACAAGTGAGGTTTCCTGATAGCCAAACCTTGTGAAACTCTCTGGAGGAGTGTTAGGGACTCCTTAGACCCTCTCTGAACCTCTCCAACCATTTCCAAGCATTCTTCTTCCTTGATCCACCCCTGCACAGTAAAGCACAGTTCAAGCATATGCATGTGGAAATCGACACTTAATCAAAAAATACAAAAAGATGCTTTCTTAGGACAAAGGTAGTCTAGACACATGTATCTTACCTTCATAGAAGTAATAACATCTCTTTCAATAGTTTTCATTCTCATTTTTGCATCAATAGGACTAGCTGGTAGAAATAGGGTTTGCTAGGGTTTGCGTTTCTTTTTGGCTTTCAGTTTCTTTTCGCAAGTAGATTAGCTTCCTTTGAGTTAGCTTCCATCCATCACTTAAAAGCTTCTTCTGAGAACTCATAAAAGTTGGCTAAAGCCCCTAGCAGACTTGTGTCGGCTGACCAAGTGACAGCTGCGGCAAGAGCTAGTACTTGTGCATACAGCACCGTTGCTTCCAAGTTTGTTACGAACAACCGAGTTGATAAAAGTAAAGAAGGGAGTCTCAGGAGTTGCAGCATTATTGCTGCAATACTGGAGCCCACCAGGGATTAGCCCATTTATTATACATATAAATTTATGGTGGTCTTAAAATTTTCCCTATGGTTGATCAACTAGGATCTCAGTGCCTCCTTGGTCATCCAAGACTTTCTCATCATCTAGATGCATTAAAGTGGGTGAGTTGACCTCTTTGTGGTGAGGCATGAGGTAGGCATCCCAACTCTTGTTGCTCCATGTCTGCATCCAATTGTTGAAGTGCTTGTTCTATCTCATGAGCGAAGTCTTTCCCCTGTGATGGTTCACCATGTTCGCCTGATGCCAGCTGTTATGATGAATCAACTACTTGTACAGGCGTTGCTTTGTCTATTTGCACATTTTTCTCTCCCTGTTGTATCTATTGTTGTTGCGCTTCCCTATCCTATTTGTGCAGATCTTGTTCCTTTCGAAGTTGCTCCCTCAACTCATGTAACTCCTTCTCTGCTTGTTCCATTCTCTTCTTATCCTTTTGCCTTCACGTGATTCGCTTATTGCACTGCTGCCTTTTTTCCTCTATAGCCATAGCTGGTTTCTCTACAAGTGGATCTACTCGAAACTTGCAGCTTTGCTCCTCCTCCATGCAATCGACAATCTTCCTCTTACCTTTATCATGCACTGGTATACTTGCCTCTATTGCCACTAATGCTATAGCTGCTACTGCTAGTGCTCTCTGTGATGCTGCTTCATGTTGCTTTGCTAACCACTCCACAGCGAAGCCAACCAGTTCATTGGGTCTGGAGAAACTATAGCAATATATCCATGGGTCCTCCTCGACCCAACGACATGCCTCGTGGATCCAGTTGAATTGAACTCTCATGCAGTGATCTTTCACGATGAAATGTGGGTCATACGGATTATAGCTTCAGAGGTTGAATGGGTACTTATTCATCAGTTATGCTTCAACATCCGCTTACTTGATACTCTAGATCTCATATAACCTAATCTGCAACAGAGGAGCGAGCCAAGGTGCCTTCTTCTTCCGATCAGTGTACATGTCAATCCTGTCGAGATGTGATATGTTAGTTCCTACATGACAACTACGTCCAAGGCAAACTTTGGCAGAACATGCGAAGGCTTATCCACACTGAACATTTGGATGAAAGTGTCGGACAGTGAGGCATACCAATCTGCAATGCCTATCAATGCCTCCATTGTTTCCTTTGGCATGTAGGGTGGATCCTGTTTGAATATCATCTTGTACACAGGGGTGAAAAAATGATCAGACAATCGTGTGATTACTCCTTTGAAGTCACATTCAGACAACAACTTGAAATATGTGTTCACAGTATTCTCCACCAGTGACCATGCCCACTCCAAGCCCAGGAACTCCTGTCGAGAAAAAATTGCATCTAGGATGTAGGCAGACATGTAAATCTCTGCATGCATACCTCCGGGTGATCGTGGAGCATTTGTTACTTGTTCCTTCAGCTGATGAGCCAGTATGTCGAACTAGTTACATGTTTTTCCTTCTCTAGCCAATTTGTCTAGTGCAACCACCCAACTTTGTGGGAAGGTTTCCATGCTTGCTTGGCCATACAGTAGACAAGTAAATATGACCAAGTATTGGTACGCCTTCCTCAGTATCTTGGTCTTGTAGATCTGGTTGGGTGTCAACCTGATTCGAGTTGGCTCCTTTACCCAATTCTTTAGAATGTCTCTAGAGTTAGCACCGTTGTTGGGTAAGCTGAATGGAATCTCCCGACAGTCACGAGCTCGTTTGATACATCTCATCATAATCTCATTCCTAGAAGGTCGCAAGCTTCGTCGCACTAACACTGCTCAAGGTCATCGTCTCGGGATCAGTGTGAGAGACGATCCAGTGTATCATGTCCGCGCATGGGAACGCAAGATATCTACATGCAATCTGGTACAAGCTGGACTTATGAATGTTCACATACACTTAATGGTCTTCGAGGTGTTCCCTAAAAGTGCCTGCAAATGTTTCATTGACCTCTTAACACTTAAGTTTTATGTCCTTGTCTAGATTAGACTTTGTTTCTTCATAGATTCGTAGACTAGAGAACACTTGCTCAACTGCAGCTCCAGCTACATTTCCATCAGTGTCCTGTGATCATGTTCTCTTGGAAGCCATTGAGATAAATGAACAGCTAAAATATCTGGAGACAAGTGACAAGCATGGAAAGAAATCTGTCACTAGAAACAAAGCAAATTCGGGGAATGGTCAACACATACCTGAGAAACTAATGGGCAAGATTGCACAATTTCTTCTGGGTGACTGGCTACCAGAACTGCGGAAAAGGCAATCTGGGTTGTCTGGGAGGCAGGACTGGTTATTAGATCTGCGTAATGCGTAATCTAGACTGGCTGCTGGCTGCTGGGATTGCGCAATGTGCAATTCCAGCTAGGAGTGACTACAAGCTTAGGGACTGCATTGCACAATTTTTTGGGCCAGCAGTCACTACCCCTCATAAATGCACATTTCTAGAGAGGAAGGTTGAGCCTTCCTTCCCTATATTGCGCAATGTAGTCTCAGGGAAGGCAGATTTTGGCCAAGGTTGGCCCGAATCGCCGATGGGCAACTAAAAGCAAATAAGACAATGAATGCATGGCGACACTAAGTGAAAGTATAAGTGATTGACAATGCATGCAAAACATGAATGAAAGATTCAACAAATATATCAACATGCATGTGGGTGAAGCGATTCATCTGTTCGACGAACATTCGTGCAAAACAATTTCATGCATGTAACAACAATGAGATAGCAACGAAAACTAAAATAGAGCTAGGACAAGCTAGTATACATGTAAACAACAACAAGCATTCAAAGAAATCAAGCAAACAAAACTCACACAAGTGAATACACGAAAAGTGACATAAATGTTGAAAAAGATAAGTTGAGGCCACTTACCCGTGAATAGCTAAGCCGGATGTGTCGAAGAGTCTTGGATGTGCTATGGGATGTCAGAGATCCAAGATTGATGTGAAAGAATGATCTCTGATGCATCGAATAAATAAGTTTTTGCTCATGACGCACATGCCACAAATCTAGGAAAAAGCGACACTTGGAGGGAAACTTCTAAAACAACTTTGCATGTAACCCCCAGCTACTAAAAATATGTCCCTAAGTCATGGGATGCCTTTTTTATGTTGACTTTTGCTATTCTGAGAAAGCAAGTCATGCATGCATGAAAGTCAAGTTTCCTTGGTCCCGGGTGGAACTGGTCAACCGGGCTGCTCATCCATGAAGCCACTCAACTGCTTGCGAAAAATGCGCAATTCTGGCTGGAAGTTGGGCTGACTGCCTAGGAGGTTTGCGCAATTTCTGGGTAGAGCAGCCAACTGCTGCCTAGATTTGCGCAATTTCTGAATTGAGCAACCTTGTTGCCTAGATTTGCGCAATTTATGTTGGGAGTGTTGACTCGCAGAATTGCATAATTTTGGAGCCCAACAGGATTCCAGACATAATTGTGTAATTTCTAGAGGGAAGGCTGGTTTCCCTCCTGTTGTGCCCTACAACAACCCCCCATTTCATATCATTATTATTCTCAAAACTATAATGTGAAATGGGTCCCTTTTGATTTTAATTGGTATCAACTTAGTGTTACTCAAAAAGGTCCGAAAACAAAATAAAAACATTACTAAACCTTTTTGATAAACCAATTAAAGGTCTTAGATATCTATATATATATATATATAGATATATGATTAATCTTTTATCATTACGATAAATCGATCGCAAGATCACATATCGCAATGACAAAGGAGGCATAACTTAAATACCCATTGGTTTTCTCCGACGCGACAACTCGCAATAGGCTATCGGATATCGGCAATAATAAGTTGGCACAATAAAATTCCTTTTCGCTCCGATGCGATGCGATATCGCTATTGGGGATTGGCGATTTACCATGCGTGCTTTTAAAGTACCCAGTTAATACTCCCGATGCGATGTGATATCGCTATCGGCGATCGGGGATTCCAAATGCAACCAATGTAACAATTCAAGATTTCCCCGACGCCCGATTGCGATAAGGCCAAAAGCGCAAATTTCAAAAAATCTTAAAGCGGGTTTATTACGATTAATTCGTATTAATAGCCTTATCGTCCGAACAGCCATTCATCTGCGCTCAACCGCCAAAACATCCAAGGCACGCTTAAACAAATCATTCAGCCAATAATCGATATGATGGGCATTTAAAGGATTGACAGGTCTTAACGGCCATTTAATGAAACAGGAAGCCTAAAAATCTTTTCACAGATTGTATCCGAGGCCACCTTAAGTTAATCATTCATCATGCATTGATCGATATATATCTCGCTCATATTTGATTTTGCGTTATCAAATTTCTGTATTACGTTCATTTTCACTCCTGTGCAGAACTCTTCTGAAGTAACGAATTCAAGCAGAATGGGGAAGAAGTCTAAGAAAACTACAATCGCTTCCGCTTCGCCGGCCACAGGACAACTCATCGTTGATCCAGGAACTAAAAAGAAAGGATTGATATCGGATACTACATGTCTAGGACTCGGAAAAACTACTTGGCAAGGTACCTACAATTTGATTGAAGCCGAAGAACCAGAGAAGACAGTAGTACAAGCCTCAGCAGATAGCACTCGAAAATCTGATGCTACTCTTAAGGACTTAGCCAACTCTTTCCTTCATCGGATAGCAGCTCAGGAACAAATTCTCCCATATATGGATGTAGTGAGATGGGAAATTCAGGAAATCCCAATCACAGACAGAACCTTCAGTACCAGAGATGGGAGAATCTTTGGTTCATTTCAATCTGATGATTTAAGGCAAATGTATCATTTGCCTATGCCAGAGAAGAAGTACAACACATCATTTCTGGAGAAATTCCGAGATGAGAACGAGACTGAATCCGAACCCATTCGGGAATGGAGGCAAAATCCGGCAAAACACAAGCATGAATCTTCGGGTAAGTACTCGGTTGATTCTCTATGCTCTCCTTATTACTATGCTGGGATAATGATGTGTAGGTTGTGGGGGTTACATGATTCCGCTAATTTTACTATAGAAATGGTTCCCTTGAT
>APFE030437968.1:211709-254698 GCA_000404065.3 Pinus taeda | reverse complement strand
ATGTTTCCACATCGGAATCATCTATTTCTTCAGATCTGCAAAAAGTCCTGGATAATCATTCCAAGGTATTTGAGACTCCTAAAGGTCTCCCACCTGTGCGTGATCATGATCATGCTATTCATCTAATTCCAGGAAGTGTTACTCCAAACATCAGGCCGTACAGATATCCCTATGTCCAAAAGAGTGAAATTGAACGTATGGTTGCAGAAATGCTAGAGGCTAGTATCATTCAACCGAGTTAAAGTTCTTTCTTTGCTCTAGTAGTATTGGTGCACAAGAAGGATGGATCATGGCGCATGTGTCCGATTATAGGGAGCTCAACAAGCTCACTATTAAAGATAAGTTTCTCATTCCTGTCATTGATGAATTACTAGATGAATTGCATGGATCAATTTACTTCACCAAGTTGGATCTTCGTTCAGGATATCATCAAATCAGAATGAAGACTGAAGACATTCCAAAAACAACATTTAGAACTCATGGGTCATTATGAATTTTTGGTCATTCCTTTTGGCCTTACCAGTGCACCTTCTACATTTCAAGGTTTGATGAATTCCATTTTCAAACCCTTCCTTAGAAAATTTGTGTTAGTATTTTTTGATGATATACTAATCTACAACAAGTCTTGGAAGTTTCATGTTGAACATGTTGACAGTGTGCTACAACTATTGGAGGAGAAACAATTATATGCAAAAACATCCAGATGTTTCTTTGGAGTACAAGAGGTGGAATATGTGGGTCATATTGTATCTCATGAAGGAGTTAAGGTAGACCCTAGCAAAATTAAAGTCATTAAGGAATGGAAAATCCCCACATCCATAAAGCATCTGCGAGGATTTCTTGGATTGATAGGGTATTATCGCAAGTTTGTTAAGAATTATGGGAGACTAGTAGCACCTCTAACAACATTTTGAACAAAGATGCATTTCATGGACTCCAAAAGTAACAAAGGCCTTCGAACATCTTAAAGAGGTAATGTGCCAAGCACGGTTCTTAGCTACACCAGACTTCACAAAAACCTTTATTGTGGAATGTGATTCTTCAGGAAATGGAATTGGTGTTGTTTTAATGTAAGATGAAAGACCCATTGCTTTTGAAAGCCGTACAATAGAGGGAAAGTTTTTACACAAAGCTATTTATGAGAAGGAAATGTTGGCAATACTACATGCACTTAATAAATGGTTACCCTACCTAATGGGAAGACACTTCAAGGTAAAAACAGATTGTGATAGCCTTAAATACTTTTGAGAACAAAGATTATCCTTTGAAGAGCAACAAAAGTGGGTCACAAAGATGTTGGGTTATGACTTTGAAATCATCTACAAAAAAGGGAAGCAAAATGTGGTGGCAGATGCACTCTCAAGAAAGGATGAGGATGTGGAAGCGTTGTTGTGCGCCATTTCTATTATCCAAATAGATTGGATAAACGAAGCAAGGGAGGAGTGGAAGAATGATGAAGAAGTGTGGGCACTTATTCAAAAGGTACAACAAGATTCCAGTACATCTGATACATTTAGCTAGCAAAATGATTCGTTATGGTACAAATATTACTTATACCTCTGTAAGAATTCGCAACTCAAACAAAAGATTCTTATGGCATTGCACACTTCTCCCTTAGGAGGGCACTCAGGATTTTTAAAAACTTACCATAGGGTTAAGAAAGATTCTTTTTGGGATGGCCTTAAATCGGATATTCAAAAGTTTGTGGTGGAATGTTTAGTTTGCCAACAAAATAAAATTGAAATAATTAAGACCCCGGGTCTATTACAACCTTTATCCATTCCAAGCCAACGTTGGGAGGAGGTCTCAACGGATTTTATCACAGGTTTACCCAAGTCTGAGGGAAAGAGTGTCATCATGGTGGTAGTTGAAAAACTTACCAAGTATGCATACTTTTGTGCATTATCACATCCATTGAAATCCAGTACAGTTTCTACTGCATTTATGGAAACAATTCAAAAGCTACATGGAAGCCCAAACATTATTTTAAGTGACAGAGATCCCATTTTCACTAGAAATTTTTGGACAGAATTATTTTCTTGTCTTGGTACTCAGTTAGCTCATAGCTCATCTTATCATCCTCAATCTGATGGGTGAACTGAGATAGTAAACAAATGTTCGGAAGGATATCTTCGTTGCTTTGTATTTGATAAACAGACACAATGGGTCAAATGGTTTCCTCTGGCTGAATGGTGGTATAACACTTCCTTCCATACAGCAAAAAAACTGACCCCATTTATGGCACTTTATGGGTATCAACCACCATCCATCACATCATATTTAAGGGAAAATTCTAAGGTACAAGCAGTGAACATCACATCGAACATCAACAACAAGTCCTCCAACTCTTAAAGGATAACCTCGTGTTGGCACAGAATAGAATGAAACAACAGGCAGATCAACATCGCAGTGAAAGAAGTTTTGATGTAGGTCATGCATGCATGTAAGTTGCATGTGTGTCTCTTACACTTGCATTCCATGTTCTTGTTGCATTTTCATAATGTTGATCATGATTTTAGTAATGTCGCTATGTAGAAGTTGATGTTGTTATTGTGGAGTGCATCGTCTTGAGTGTATGATTGGTTACATGTTTTTAAATGTCACTTACATGTATCATTTTGTACGCTTGGTTACACATTGCTTATGCATGTTAATGTATGCATGTGGTCAAGTGTACAGTGATGTAATGATTCTTGTCATGCATGAGGTCAAAGTGTGTGTTGTTGTTAAGGTCATGCATTGATGATTGGACCCTTGCTATAATGATGGTTGCATGGTTATATGCTTATGTGTTATGTTTCTATATGTTGTCATCATAATGTTATACATGAATCACGTTGATTTTTTGATCTTGAAGACAAGGCATCATCCCCAATCTATACTAAGGTACATTGGTTTATTGTGATTTGGCTTAGCCAACATGATATACCTTTCAGGAAGAAATATCAAATGGCTAGCAAGATGGTAGACTACAAGTACTCTCCTTGTGAATCACAAGAGAAGTATGGTGTTGGGAACTCTTCTGACTCAGCAGACACACTAAGAAGCTTAAAGGAAGAAATAAGGAGTTGTAAGGCAGACAATGACAAAATCATGTAGTCAAAGGAGAAACAACTAAGAGGTAAATGCAGTGATACTTCAGAGTTTGTCAGATTTACAACAGCAGGGATCACGTCAGATCATCTACGAGAAGAAGGATAGAATTAATGGGGCATATGGTAATAGGACACATGGTAGTCACAGGTCAGATAGAGATGCCACGGTCAGAGATCGTATTTTTTTGGATACTCCAGAGAGGAGAATAGATAGACACAAGTATTATTCTAGTTCTGATTTAGATAGGCAATATGATCATCATCGTTATCATCCTTATAGGAGGAGTGCTAGGGGATACTTTTCAGAAGAGTTTAAGAAAGCAAAGCCACCTAATTTTGATGGAGAGATGAAGGAACCACACGATGCAGAGGCATGGTTGCTTGGCATGAGGAATTTCTTCAAGTTACATGACTATGTAGAGAACATGAAAGCTAGAGTAACTACATTTAGTCTCAAAGGTAAAGCAAATGTTTGGTGGGAAGAAGTGAAGAATGTCATATGCATTCATGAGGAAGACTTGACTTGGATTGAGTTTGAATGACTATTCAAGAAGAAGTATTTGTTGGAGAGATACTTTGATGATGGGGAAAAAGAATTCTATGAGCTAAAGATGGGATCCATGACAGATGAGGAGTACACTAGCAGGTTCTTGGAGTTATTGAGGTATGTGCCTTACCTCACAAAGGAAAAGACCAAGATTCAGAGGTTCATTAGTGGATTATAGGTTGCATTCAAAGACAAGATTGAGTTCGATGAGTCTATATCATTGGAGAAGGCCATTCAAAAGTTAAAGCATTGCTATGAACAATTGAAGTGCATATATGAGACTAAGCCAGACTCAAAAGGTAATGCAAATAACAAAGGAAAATGGGAAAAAAAGTGATAAAGACCTCGGGGTATAAATAATAAAGAGAATTTTGCACCATCTAAGAAGTTCAATGCATCATACAGAGGATAGGGACATCAATATGAGGAGCAGAATAAGGGTGCAAGCTTGAAGCCAATAGAGTGTTGGACTTGTGGCAAAGATCATCGCAAGAGAGATTATCCACAAAATCAGGGTGGTAGGCCTTAGATATATAATGCATAGGACATACAGATTGTTGGGGATGTTGGTCAGAGCGTTCCTCATATCTATGCGTCATTGGATAACAAACAGGCAGACAACCAGACATCTATCATTGAGATGGACAGTAAGCTTTGTGATCAAGTTATTTCTATTTTGATTGACCCTAGATATAATTATAGATATGTTAGTCCTGACTTTATGGATAAGTGTGGTTTGAGTAAGGAATTGCATGCAGAATATTGGTTAGTGCATTTCGCTATAGGTACCAAGAAGCGAGTTCACCATTGGGTAAGAGCTTGTGCATTTGATTTGAATGGTATGCCTACCACAACACATTTGAATGTATTACTGTTGGGATCATACAATATCTTATTGGGCATGGATTGGTTGTATCTTCATAGAACCAAGGTGGATTGTTATGACAAAGCCATTTAGTGTGTTGATGAAAATGGAGAACCAAGAGTCTTACAGGGAAAGAAGAAAGCCACATCAATTAGGATGGTGACAACTATGCAAGCAAAGTGTATTCGCAGGAAAGGGTGTATGTTATTTGCAGTGCACATTTCTAGTGACAAAGGCAAGGAAGTGGATGATGCAGATGTGTTGAGCAGGTACCCAGTTTCACAGAAATTCAAGGATGTATTTCCTGAGGACATTACAAAGTTTCCACCTCACAGGTAGGCAAACATTTATATTGAGTTTGTGCTAGGGGCAGCTCCGGTATCAAAAGCACCTTATAGGACGAGCATGCATGAGTTGGTAGAATTAAATCTACAGTTGAAGGAAATGTTGGAAAAGGGATACATTAGGCCAAGTGTATCACATTGGGGTGCACCGATATTGTTTGTGAAGAAGAAATATATCACTCTCAGATTGTGCATTGACTACAGGCAACTGAACAAAGTGACCATCAAGAACATGTATCCGTTGTTGAGGATTGATGACTTGTTCGATCAACTGAAGGGAGCAGCAATGTTCTCTAAGATCGACTTGAGATCGAGATAATACCAGGTATGCATCAAAGTGGAGGACATTTACAAGAAAACTTTCCGGACTAGGTATGGGCATTATGAGTTTGTTGTAGTTCCATTTGGTTTGACTAATTCTCCAACTACATTTATGTGCTTGATGAATAATATGTTGCATCCATATTTCGATAAGTTTGTTATTGTATTCATTAATGACATATTGGTGTATTTTAAAAATAAGGAAGAGCATGCCGAGCATTTAGCAACAGTTTTGAGGTTGTTGAGAGAGCATTAGTTGTATGCTAAGCTCAATAAATGCAGTTTCTTTCAGACTCAGGTACATTACTTGGGACATGTTGTCTCCAAGGAGGGAATTGCAGTAGATCCAAAAAAGATAAGGGCCATCATGGAGTGGGTAGCTCCTAGGAATGTAGATGAGGTGGGATTTTTCATGGGGTTGGAAAGCTATTATAGGAGGTTCATCAAGAACTTATCACAGATTGCTTATCCTATTACGTCATTACCGAGGAAAGGTAAGAAGTTTGAATGGACAAAGGAGTGTGAGGCCAGTTTTTAGCAGCTTAAGTAGTTGTTGACACATGCACTAGTGTTAATGATTGCAGATCCGGAAAAAGAGTTTGTAGTATGCACAAATGCTTATGCAGGATGGACAGGTGGTATGTTATGAGTCGTGAAAACTGAATGACCACGAGCAGAACTACCCCACACATGATCTTGAGTTGGTAGCAATTATACATGCGTTGAATATGTGGATACATTATCTTTTGGGTAGGAGGTTTACATTGATGAGTGATCACAGTGGATTGCGGTATCTATTTGACCAACTGAATCTGAATGGTAAGTAGGCTCAGTGGTTGGACATGATCAGTGAGTTCGATTTTGAGATCATGTACATCAAAGGCAAAGAGAACAAATTGGCAGATTCTCTTAGTAGACGGATACAGGTAAATCACTTAGCAGCTATGAGCTCCTATGGGACAAACTTACAGGATAGGATCTTGTAGGTAGGTCAGCAGGACGTCATATATATGGAGATTGTGCACAGGTTACAACAGAGTACTGGTACAAGTATAGGTACATGTGATAGTACAAGTATAGGTACCGGTACATGTACATGTATAGGTAATGGTACAAGTGCAGGTGCACAGGATGTGGACTATTATCTTACAGAAGATGGATTGGTTAGATTTAGAGACAAGATATATGTGCCATATAGTAGTGAGCTCAAGAAAGTGATATTGAGTGAGTTTCATGCGAAACCATATTTGGGTCACCCAGGTTATTAGAACATTGATAGAAGTGAAGAGATTTTATTATTGGTTGAATCTGAAGAGGGATGTAGCAGAGTTTATGGCTAGGTGTTTTGATTGTCAGCGTGTGAAGGCAAAGTGTAAACATCCATGTTGACTGCTACAACCGATCACAATTCCAGAGTGGAAATGGGAAGACATTTCCATGGACTTCATCATAGGTTTTCTGAGGACAATGAGACAACATGATTCCATCATGGTTATTATGGACAAGTTGACAAAGGTTACACATTTCATTATGGTGAAAGCCTACATTCTCAAATAGCGATGTAGCACAGGTATTCATCAGAGATGTGGTCATATTTCATGGTGTTCCAAAGAATATTGTGTCAGATTGTTGCATTTGGTCTCATAATTTTGATATATCATGTTGCATTTCTTCCTCTTCTTCATGAGTCATGGTAGAGCTTTCAGGTTGCTTACTAGGTGTTTCCATTTTCTTTCTTCGGGGCATCAATTAATGATAATTATGCTTCATTATGTCCTTTGAATTCCTTCAAACTAATTTTTCAAACCAAACTTATGCAAAATTTAAAAAAAACTACACACCTTTTTTCGCGTTGTAGGAGCTTGATATTGAATTTGTTTTATCTCTATAATTTCAGATCTCCAAGGCCTGAAATTGTGTCCTATGGTAGCCCTACGAGTCCTCATTCCAACCCCATAAGTCTGATCAAGATTCAATTCTCCAAGAAAGAGATATTCCAAATCTCCCATGATGACCTGATTATAGACTAGTTTAGTAGAGCAAACTTGTACAAAGTTCCACGTGTCATTGTTTCAACCTTCAGACCTAAAAATGATACACAGAAAACTAGATTTTGTCCTCTTTCTATACCTTTTTATGAAATTTCAATCTAATGCTCGGAGAGAGAGTTATGATGATTGTCTCCAGGTCACTTGTTTGAGATATAATTTGGGAGCCTGCAAAAACCCTAAATTCCTTGGATCATATCTCTGAAAATATAGTGAAACAAGATCTGAAATTTGTACCCGAGGTTCATCAAGATTTTGAATCAAATGGGTTTTAATTTTAGCTTTTAAAACATCATAGAAACATCATAGAAACAAAGCTATAGCAAAAATGACATGATGACTTGTTTGAAGTTGTGAAACCCTAGAATCCAAAGCTCTCATACCAATTGTTATTCAACCAGCTCACAAAATAGAAGAAAATATAGATCAACGACTTCAAAATCAGCCTCTTCAAGGAAGCAACCTCCTTTAAATTACACAACAGAACAATTCTTGGATGATATCAATGACAAGACCTCCTTTCTATATATAGGAGTCTAAGGAGTCATAATATAATCAGAGCTGACATAACAATAATAATGTAAGGGCACAACAATAAGATAGTGGGCTTCTATGGGTCACAATAATAACAACATGGGGACAACATGGGCACAACAATAACAATAAGGGGCTACCGTGGCAATAATAATAAGGAAATACACTAGTATTATAGGGACCTAACACAGACAAAGATGCAAAGTTCACTTCCAAGTTTTGGAAGGAGTTATTTGCAGTTTTGGGCACAAAGTTTGCCTTCAATGCAACTTATCATCCGTAGATAGATGGACAGATAAAGAGGATCAACATGATATTGCAGGACATGTCGAGGATGTATGTGATGCATCAACAATGAAAGTGGGAAGAGTATCTTCCAATGGTAAAGTTCACTTACAACAACGGGTATTAGGAATCTTTGAAGATGAGTCTATTTGAGGCATTGTATGGGTGAAGTTGCAATACTCTTACCAGTTGGAGTGATCTATTTAAGAGGGTGTTGATTGGACTAGACATGTTGGTAGACATGGCACAAGAAATGTAAGTGATAAAGAAGAATCTAAAGGCAACACATAGGCATAAGAGATATGTAGATCAGAATAGGTTGTTCAAGGAGTTCGAGGGCGGGGAACATGTGTACTTGTGTATCAAACTGAAGAAGAGTTCATTATGGATTAGATCATGTGCCAAGCTAGCACAACGGTTTTGTGAACCTTTCAGTATCATTGAGAGGATTGGGCCAGGAGCATATCGACTTGCACTGCCTCTAAAAATGAAAGTCCATGATGTTTTCCACGTGTCATTTCTTAAGAAGTATGTTATAGATGATGATCATGTGATTGACTGGTCTGTATTGCAGGTGGAACCAGATGAAGAATTCCAGTCGGAGCCTCAATGTATGTTGCAGAAAAAGGTGCTCATGCTCAGGAATCGAGCAACCGAGAAAGTTAAAGTGTAGTGGAAGCACTTTGGGCCCGATGAAGCTACATGGGAGATGTCAGATTAGATGTGGGCAATGTATCCTTACTTGTTTACCGGTTCAGGTAAAGAAATTTTCGTATGGTTTTTTGGTATATGTCTTGGTACATATTTTCGTATATGTTTTGATGTATGTTTTGGTGATGTTTCTATATGTACATACGTATATGGATGTAAATATCTCCATGAGCTATGTTATAAAGCTCCAATTAGTGGTATGGGTGTCATGTTATTATGATGTTAGGTTGTTATGTTTTCATGTCGGTTTGCTTCTTAGCAGGTTGATCATTGTAACTACTGCATTGAGATAAGTTATAAAGCTCCATCAACAATATACTTTTCTTACAATAGTTTTGCGGTTACAGGTGTTGTTGAACATCAAGGACGGTGTTCCCCCAAGGGGGAGGGTTCTGTAACAACCCTGGTGAGAATTACATGTAATAAAAGTTAATAAAGGCAAAATAATAACCATGGTTGATGGGACACTTATTCCAAGCTGAATGTTGGGAGACATCTTAGTGTGGGTGTTCGTTTGGTTATTAATGGCTAAGGAAATTGGCAAAGGTAATGGCTAAGACTTTGGAAAGGCAAAATGACATTTTTGGCACATTTATTTATGAAAATAATGACAATTAGGGGAAAAGGGAGGTGAAAGGTCACAGGTTGCATGTGAGGAGGAAAATAATGGAAAATGAAGAAAATAGAGGCCTCATTCATAAAAAGGCTATTGAGGATCAATTGGTAACCTTTTGTCAATTCAGTTTTGGAGCTCTCTCATTATTTATTCTCTCTCTCTCTCTCTCTCTCTCTCTCTCTCTCTCTCGTACTCTTGGATACTTAAACTTTTTCTTGGAGCATTCTTGGAGGGTGTGGCATACTTGGATTCTTGGAGAAAGAAGGCAAAGGAAGAGTAGGAAAGCGCTAGAGGACATAGGGATCAATAGCCACAACAAGATTTTCTTGTAGGTACCAAGTTGCATGTATGTTTTCCTCACTAGTTTTGGTATGCATGGCATATGCATGCGGATTTTTGGTCATGATATGTCAATGGCATGGAGGATTGCCTAGATTGATAGTGGATGGCCTAGCCTTGCCATTTCTTGGATAACCATGGAGATTGTGGGTTTATTTCCTTGTTTTGTTTTGTTTTGGTTAGTTCTCATGTTTCCTTAGCTTGGGTTGAGTTATTAGTTCCTGGAAGCCCTAGTTGGACAAACATTCTAGAAACCCTGTAATAGATTGGGTTGAGTTACTAGTCCTAGAAGCCTTGGTTGGAAAAGCTCTCTGGAAGCCCTTGGTGGGTTGAGTTACTAGTCTTGGAAGCCTTGGTTGGACAAATTCTCTAGAAGGTCGATGATAACTATGGGTTGAATTACTACTCCTGGAAGCCTTGGTTGGAACAAATGCTTTGGAAGCCCTAGAAGGCTTGGATAGAGACCAAGCTGATGATTGTTTTGTGATGTCCAACCGTGAGTTGGAATCATTGTTTGATGGGTTGAGGTGGATGGCCTCTAGAAGCCCTAGATGGTTTTGGATTGATGTGTTCTATGAGACCCGACATTCATGATTGTAATATGGAAAGGGGGTGAATGGTTGAAGAGAGATTTAGCCATTCTATGATCGGGTGGAATGTGGAAGTCCCATCTAAGGTTTGGATTTTGCATTATCAATATGAGGTTATTTCTCCTTGTTTTTATATGAGTATTATACTGGTTTATATGGTTGTGATTTCATTGGTATTTTTGTTGCTATTATGTTGGTTATATATGTGTTTTATGACACTAGCTATGTATGGCTCTCATCATGTTTTTACTTGTAAATGAATGAACAATGTATTTATGGCCTAATGGATGAAATGGCAGTCAATGTGTTGAGGCATTAATTTCTCTTGGTGGTTCTCAGCTAAGTATGAGACCCCTATGCTTAGATATGTTATTTACACCTGTAGATTAAATATTCATGATATGTTTGATGAAATGCTTGTCATGGCTAGTAGGGGTCCAATCAAGGTATTATTCAAGTAATTGTTTTTTACCTGGGCTCTGGGCTTGAAAAAGTGGCTCAAATCCGGGGGATGTTGACACAACACTGTGAAAAAAATTCCCTAGACGCTGGCTTGCAGGCCTATGAGAGCATCTAGAGGTCCATAGACACTGGCATGCCCGTATCATGAGAGCGTCTAGAGGTCAAGTGGTCCAAAAGCTCAGTGGGACCTAAGGGCTGGTTGGCAAAAAGGTTGGATTGGTTCCTAAAGGTCCTAATGCTGGTGTTGAATGTCTGTATGGTGTGTTTCCATTGGTTTCCCTTCCTTAACATGACTTAGGAGCTCGAATCATGTCATAATGGCCTCTTGTCGCATGCTTACCCCAACTGGTTGGTTGCTTGGGTAGATGTGGGAGGAGGGTGTTACACTAATTCAAAGGTTGAAAAGGTGTTATGTAGTGATATAATCAAGCAAGAATTACCATGGTTAAAACCATGGACCTATACCCATGGTAAAGGAAAAATATAAACCATAAATATAGAAGATAAATAACTCTAGATTTGTTGATGAGGTCAGGAAGTGGGAAAAACTCTAACAGGAATATTATCAGTTGGCGAGTGAGAGGAATGTGGGTAATATTGACAATACAATTTTAGAAATTGTTGTTGCTAGTACAAGTATAGAATTAAGAAGAGAAAGAGTTGAATGATCGAACAACACATTGGGGATTGGTGTTCCCAATTGGTGGGATCCAGCTAAACTTTGGGAATACATGTGTCTTCAGTGGATCAGATCTTGCAAAATTAGAAAGGGGATAATATCTCCTACAAGTGGGTGCTTGAATTTTTTTTTACTATAGGTGGGTGCCTACAACAATCATTTAAAGAAAAGAAGAACTATTTGTGGTTTTCTCCCTTGATGGGTTTCCACTTTAAATCTCTAGTATTCTATGTGTTCATTTAATTATGTGATGATTTTTATTTATTCCATAAATGAATAAGAAATAAGAGTTGAAGTGTAATTTTATTGCGGGCAACAAGAATACTAATTCACCCCCCCCCCCTAAGTATTCAACAATTAGATATGAGCACAATATGGAAACCAACCATTGGGCAAAGGCTAGCTCATCAATGAAGGATGGTGATTTAATAGTTAACAAGGTCACACATTTAAATTGGATCCCATGATGAACTTTCTCATTTCCATACTTCTCCTTGCACACATCAGAGGGTGTTCTAACCAAAGCATATTGAGACTTTCTAGGTCCAATTAGGAAAATGTGTTCTATCATCATGTCTCACTCGCTTCAACTAAGCGAGTGGGTGGGTAATTTGGGCAATGCATTGAGCCTCAACTACAAATCCTAGATGATGGACGCATTCATCATGAATCAAGCTAGCTTGGAGGAACAGTTATAAAAGGATTTGACAAGGATTTTCCCTCTTCTATTCATAAGTGCAGACTCAAACAATAGGGAAAAATCTCCACTTTCTTATGGAACTCAAGATTTAGGGCCTCTTTTAGGATATGTCCAGTGGAATCACTAAATAATCTAGCCCCTCATGCAAATTTTGTATTCCATATTACCAAGGATCCTTTAGATATTTGGTTCTTACTTGCAATTCAAGTTAATGGTGCATTGGTGTTTATCTATCTTCATATTCCTCCTGGAGCAATGCACTCATGAAGGGGAATAAGATTTTTTCTTGAATCCAAGAATGGTATGGTCTATTCACAACAATTTAATTTTATTTAGTTTTGTCACTACTCATCTTTCATTTTTTGATAGAATATCTATGGACAAACTAGAAGTTAAATAAGTGAGGAAGGTGTTAGAAAGGAAATAAGCCATCCAACCTAACAACATAGCCCTCTCAGCAAGTTATGTTAAAGTGGAAGAGATGGAATAAAGTAAAATAACTCACAACACGACTATAATATACCTTCTCTAGATACAAAGCTAGTGCATTAACAACATCAAATTTGAGTGTCATATACTGAGGTCCCTTCTTTTGGTTCAAATAATGGATGTTTTATTCCCTATATCCAACAATGCAGATATTGGTTAATCAGTTCATGCATGTCATGAAGAAGATTTAGTTCATCAATCCAAAGATCCAATAAATATTAAAGGTCAAGATCCCCCATACTTAATAGCACAAGAATTTCATGATAACGATAACCCCTAAATGTAGGTTTTATGTTTTTTTGTACTATTAGTAATCTAGGAAAATTTGTGAAATTATTAAGTTGCAATAAATAATGGAATTTTGGCCTATATATAATCCTATAATATGTACTAATTATCGTCTCTTTTCCAAGCCTAGGAAATTGATGTTTGTATTTAATGATACATACTACTACTAACTTCAACACACCCATTTTGGTTTATTAAAATCAAAAGGAAGTAGGGGTGGGAGGAGCGAGGGGATGGGGGGTTCTCCATGGGCCTAGTGGATAAATTGAATATGAGTATTTATGGATTTTAGGGGCAACCTCAAATTACCAAGAAAATATGGACATGCTCCTTAAAGGCCTCTTGTTAGCCATGTCATTATAAATAAGACCCCTCACAATTATAGGTGACTCAAACAACATAATTAGGCATCTTTCTCTTCGAACTAGTCCCTCTAATGCAAAACTATCACATTTTTACAAGAGAATCACTTCCTTAATAACCTCATTCTCAAACATCCATGTCAAGAATGTGCTCATAACACTCAATAGTGCTTCGAATAAACTAGCCAACCAAGCACTCCAACTAGCACCTGGAACTATGATGAATAACAAAATCCTGAGGGAGGCTTCCATCTCATAGTCAACAAACATAAGAATATTTAGTAGGGGTAAGAATCACAAGGGCATCACATGAGGGAAGCATAGTACTCGAGTTGCTAGCTTAGATTCACTTGAGATTATGTGTCGTCTTCCTCATATTATGCCAACAATGACTCTCCAAGTACGAAAGCCCATATGAAGCTGAGGACTAGCATCATGTGACTAGAATATGATTTGAAGAAGCAGAGAGTGATTTTCATTGTGGCAATTTTTCATGGCATCTTGATGAAACATCATGGAATAATGATGCAAGGGACTTGGATAATGAAACTCATTAAATTGTTAATGATGGTATCAACTCATAGCATAAATAATTTGGATTATAAGATGCTATGGAAGATGGGAAGTGGGAAGAATGTGAAAAAAATCAGAGGTTAAGTTACAAGTGATTTGGATTGGATCATTATATTTTTTCTCATCCATCTTGATCATTTTAGAGTGGAAAAAGTTGAGGAATCATCTCACATGACCCTTTTTACCAGCGGGACCTAGTTTGGCAAATTGGGTCTGAAACCTTTTGGGAGCATTTTCAGGCATCAAACAATTTTTTGGGGGTACATATTTGTTGATTTATTGTTGCACCATTTTTTCTTATTATACACACATAGACCTTTCTAACAGTGCAATAATCATGTCAACTGGAGTCCATTTCAAAAAGTTATGGCACTCAGAAGTTGACCTTCCTATTTTCACCACCATAATTCGAGAGGATGTCATGTCAACCCCCATTATTCATGAAAATGGGGTTAGCCATGTTATTATGATGAAAAATACTCTAGAAAAGTATATATTGTAACTCTAGTTACAAGTTGAGGTAGTCAAACCTAACCATTAGTAGGCTATTAGGCTACGTTATAACCAGACCACTAGGAGGAAAAGGGGTTCCATTCTTTCGAGTGAATTTATTACATAGCTAAGTAAAAATAAATGAGAGGGATACGAGATAGAACATACACAGAGGGTTTGTACATTGTAATATCCCATAGGACACTGGCCATACTTCTTTGTACTCATAGACATTTTCAATTCAGAGAAAGACAGATGAGCAACCTCACTTTCCAACTAGGTTTTTCTCCCAAAAGGGTTTACCAGGTCATATCTTGTGTCAAATATGCTTGTGAGATTTTATTTCATTGTTCTCTATTTTATGCATAATTTTATTACACATGCATCCACTATTAACAAGAAACTACAAATCCATAAATATGAAAAGAAATAAAATTGTAATAATGTAGAATTTCAAAATTTAAATATAATTTTATCAGACTTCCTGTGATACACTGTCTAGTGGAATATCCACGGTAATTTATAGATCGACATGACAGGGGAGAGGCTTTAGAGGGTCTTTGCAGAGTTGAGAGTGAAGTTGGCAGTGGAGGATTGTGCATAGGATTCATAGTTCTCTCAAAGAAAATGAGCAGTCAAAGGAAAAAGTACTATGAAGTAACAAAGACTCAAAACATTGAATAAGAGCTTAGAATTGAGATCACTTAGGTCAATAGGAAGGTGGATATATTTTTTGTTCTGGTAGGAACCATGACTAATGTTCTCTCTTTGCATTGAAAACAATTTCATGACCTTAATATCGACCTCATTACCTTCAAGCTCAATTGCAAGCTCTAATGAATCAGAACCAGGGGGGAACTCAAGGACCAAGGGTGTAGGCTCCATCCATCAAATGTGTCTAGCTAGTTAAACATGGGAAATTCAATCTCAACTGTGTAGCATCAGAAGGAAGTTTCATAGTTGTAGATGATTACTGATGTAATTGGTAATTCTTTTTTAATTGCATCTAAATACAATTATACACGAGGTAGTTTTTTCAAATTTAATCCATATAGGCATAGATGGTGCACTATAAATGAACAAATTAGATATTTGATAGGTCACCCTATATTAGCCTTCAATTTTTTTTTCTTCTTACTACATTAGGAAAAGAATGTTGTACCCTTTTAGTGCTTGAGCACATTTTTGCTAATACAAATCAACATTGTTATTGCTATAGAAGTGAAAAGCCATTTACATAAAGATAAAAAAAAAAAAATGTATAACAAAAATTAAGGGTAGTAAGTGTGTTGACACTTATGATCCCAACATAAGAAAAAAAGTATTTTTACAAGATATCTTCACTATTAAAGACAAAGAAGTTAACAAAGTCATGGCAATTTCTAAATCCATAATAATTATAACGACTCTACATTATCATATACTCCTATCCAATATAACTCTTCTTAGACTCTATCAGTAAGTGATCTCCAAAGGGAATGAACTCAACACAACTAAATTCTATCATGTCCACTACATCATCAAATCGAAGGTGGACAAACAAATAAATGAGGGGTTCACCCTTACAAAATGGGTTTATTTACAAAGGGTTTAGGGTGGAGGAGTGGGGATTTCAACTCACTCCACATATTTCTCACCATCAATGTAATCAAAGAGAGAAACCAACATTTCAATGTGCATCCTATATGCAATTGGTAGGAAGGAAAGTCAATAAATGACATCAGCTTACCCCCAAGCTATTGACTTCACACCCTTTGGTGAAGTTACAAGTCGAATGATGGTGGAGAAAATTCCTATGTGTGGAATGAATTAGTAGTTTGGAGAATTAAATCAAGCCAAGATGGAGGCAACATATGTTTTTTACCAAGGAGGGAATAGCCAAGAACATCAATCGTCTCTATGCATCTTGATTTGTAGTGTCTTTAGTCATTGTGTGCATCTATTCATGATGCATTGTCACTATCACAATTTCCATGAAATCATCTACAACATGAAGGACTTACAAAAAGGGTATAAATAATGTGTGAGAGATATGGAAAAATAAATGGAAATGTGACCTACTGATCAGGTGCTCAAAATTATGCTCAAAAATCAAAGTATCATAATTTTGTTAAACTTAGCTTCAAATCGAAGAGCTCATCTTTTTGAATCCAATGATGAGAATGACACTCAAATCTGAGCTCGTATGTAAAAGTTAGAGCAAGTCAAAGTTCAAATTTGACTTAGATACATGGCAGGATGACATGGCAGGCCCTTCAATAAATGGTGAGGCGCCAAGTGGCAGGACGCCATTGGCCCACGCATATCGCAATCGCAAGTTGTAGGTGGGAAGGTGATACAAAATTAGCCTCGAGCAGAGAAGGGATGCGATACGATAAATCACAATCGCAGATCAACAAGTAGAGGATAATTTTAGTAATTGGCCTAAAGTTGCTATGTGATGGATTGCAGATCGCAATCGCAACTCACAGGAAAAACAAAGAGCCACATCAGGTTATCCATTGATTGCGAAATGTGAAAGGGATCCCAGATGCGATTGGATTATAGGCTCTAGTTAATACCCTCGTTGGGTCCGTCGATGTCACAATCGCACATTGCCCGCTATGTTTACAAATTACAAAGCTTAAGCCAACTAGACTTCACCGATTGTGATTTGCGATTAGACTGACAAAATATGGCCTGTCGCATGACAAAATTTTTGCCCATTTAGCATATTTGAGACCGGATTTGATGTTTAGCGGCCATAAAAGGGGAATTTGTTGAGCAAATTGTGGGAGAACTGGGAGAGGTCATAACTTCTTCAGTTCTTATGCAAATTAGGTGAAAAAAGAGTCAATTCTAGCAGTTTTGGCTATTATGAACTCATTGAGACAGGTTTCAGAGGCATTTGAGCATTGTAAATACACTTTTGTTGTAATATTGAGCATAATAGAGAGGCCCAAGCATTGGAAGTTGGACCAAGGAAACATAGCCTAGGAGGGGTGAACTCCTCATCAAATCTCTGTGTTGTGTGTTGTATTTTGATGTTCTTTGTTGTTATTTTGTTATTGTTCAACATATGTTTTATGTTAAATTGTTTATAACATTTACATAAGAAACGATCATGGGAATCAGTTAATTAAGCAATGATCGTGAATTCTTAAGCACTTGATAAGCAAATGATAAGCATATTGGGTTTTATTATGAATGGGGAATTATCACAACATTACTAATTTGCTCCATTTCAGATCAAGTTGGTATTGGAGCCCTGGTTTTTTCTTAATAGGTTTCCCTTTGTGAAAAAAGGATTTAATTGGTTGTTAGTTTTGTGTCATGATAACAAGGTTAAAACTTAAAAGAGGTGAAGGAAAGATAGTTGGAAGCCCTGAAGTTGGGTCAAGGGGAAGAAGAGAAAGGTTGCAACAATCTCTAACACCAGTTTAGCCTCAAGTTGTAATTGAGACTCTAGAGATCATGTCTCATGAAGGAGAACCTATAAACATGATAGAAGATGAGAAGACATTCAAAAATGATTTCTTTGATATGACAGATATGGTGAAGGTCCTCTATGAAGTGAGGAATAGCAGGTTGTAAGGAGAAAGTTCCAAAACTCCCAAAGGAGAAGGCTCTTCAGGGGGAGGTAATGGAAAAGGAGGTAATGGGAATGGAGACAAACCTCCACCCTCTCCACAATCTTCTTCATCTTCTTATTCACAAGTATCTTCACACTTTTCCACTAATGCAACCCTTACTCATACTCATCATCATTCTTCAAAAGGAACTGGTAAATCACCTTTTCTAAAACTTAATGTTAAATTTGAATTGACCATGTATAATGGTGAAGTGAATGCAGATAAGCTTGATAATTGGATTTGTTAGTTGGAGGTGTATTGTAGAATTCAGAACCTTCAAGAGGATTATATCAAAATTCAATTGGCTTCAACACTCATCTGGTGGGAAGCAAGGACACAAGACGGGATCAAAAGACATGGTAAGATCTCTATTACTTGGTCTAATTTCATTGCTGCTATAAAAAGACAATTCTACCCTTTAGCTCATATGCAAAAAGCTATCATGAATTGGAAAAATTTAAGACAGTTAAAAGGTCAAAATGTGCAAGAGTATACTTAGGAATTTAGGAGAAGAGCTCTAATGCTAGGAGTAGACTTGCAATCACAAGATACTTTACTGAAATACATAGGAGGTTTTCACAGCTATCTCTGACACACCATTCTTATGTTTAATCCCACGAATCTTGATGAGGTTTGTGTTCAAGCTACACACCTCGAAGAAAGAGGGAAAAATGTACAAGAAGAAGGTAAGAAGAAGTCATTCCAAAGTGGTGAAAATGGAAAGAAATCTAAAGGAAAGTAGAAGAAAAATGCTTTTGTTAAGAAAGAAGGGGAGAAACCCGTGTGCAAGAATTGTTCCAAAGAGGGCCATGATGAAGCGCATTGCTGGAAGCTTCATCATGAATTAAGACCGAAGAAATTTAACAATAAAGGGAAATAGAAGACAAACAATATTGTACAACAAGACTTGGGTTCTAACTTAGATGATGAAATAAAGATTACAGCCACAGTCGCTAAAGGAAAAGTTGTGGCAAAAACAAGCAAAGAGGAAGTCGTGGCAAGTACCAGCGCAACAAATAACTCTAACAACACTTCAAATGAAGAAAACGGAATTGAGTTGTTCCATATAAGAGTTATTTCCAAACACACCAAGAATAATACGTTGTTTGACAGTGGATCCCATGCAAATTTAATTTCTACAGACTTGGTCAAGAAGTTGCATATGGAAACCGTGCCTCATCATAAACCGTATCCGTTGGGTTGGATAACAAAGGATGTAAATCTTCATGTCACAAGGAAATGTGTTTTCAGGTTTGCTATTACTGTTAATTTCATTCATGAAATCGAATTAGATGTAGTGTCACTAGATATTTCTGGAATTGTGTTGGGAAGCCCGTATCCGTATGGCCAGAAAGCCATTTTCCATATATTTGAGAACATGTATCATTTGTTCAAATATGGAGTGGAGTATATTGTGAGAGCCCATCGTAGAAATCTTAATCTGTCTTTAGCAAGTGCAGGGAAAATGAAGCAACTGGTTAATTCCAACAAGAATCTCGTGCTCCTTATGATCAAGTGGAAGAATGACACGGAGCGTGAATCCTTTGCAGGTTGTGGCATGAAGATGAAAGCCGAATTGATTGATGTGGTCAATCAATATGGAGATGTGTTTCAAGAACCAAAGGGATTGCCACTAAAAAGGGGAATTCAACACGAAATTCAACTACAACAAGATTTTCCACTCCCAAATATCGGTATGTATCAAATGTCAATTCTAGAAAGTTTAGAAATTAAGAAACAAGTGTAGGAATTGTTAGATAAAGGTGTAATTCATCTCTCTACTTCGCCATGTGGTTCACCAATTGTTTTGGTACCCAAGAAAGATGGACTCTCGCGCATGTGTGTAGATTATCTAGCTTTGAATAAAATTACCATAAAGAATCGATATCCACTGCCCATAATAGATGATTTGCTAGATCAGTGGAAGAATGCAAAATATTTCACTAAATTAGACTTGAGAAGTGGATATCATCAAGTTAGAATAGCTGAGGAGGATATTTGGAAGATTGCTTTTAAAACCAAACAGGGATTGTTTGAGTGGTTGGTTATGCCTTTCGGTCTTTGTAACGCTCTAGCTACATTCATAAGAGTTATGAATGATGTTTTAAGATCCTTTCTTTATGAGTTTGTAATTGTCTATTTAGATGATATTTTGATATTTAGACAATCACAAGAAGAGCATGCCAAGCATGTGAGGAAAGTGTTCGATGCCTTGAAAAAACAACAATTATTTCTAAAGATGTCTAAATGTGAATTCCGAAAAAATTCCTTAGTGTATTTGGGCCACATAGTTGGAGGAGGTGAGGTGAAGATTGACCACTCTAAAGTTTCGGTCATTGTGAATTGGACAATACCCAAATCGGTCACAGAAGTAAGGAGATTTATGGGAGCAGCGCAGCACTGGAGGAAGTTCATTGCCAATTTCTTTCCACAGCAGCTCCACTACATGCTTTGCTCCAGCGTGAAGGTTTTCTTCCAGTGGGGAGGCAAACAACAAAAAGCATTCGATAATTTAAAACAGAAGATCAGTTCAACCCCAGTTTTAGCATTGCCGGATTTGAAACAACCATTTGAAACACAAACAGATGCAAGTGACTACGCCATGGGTGCAATTATTTTACAGCATGGTAAGCCCATTTCATTTCATTCAGAGATTTTTAATGGTGTTGTTATTAACTATCCTACATATGATAAAGAGCTTTATGCATTGGTGCAAAGTGTGAAGAAATGGAAGCATTATTTAATGGGAAAAGAAACCATTATTCACACCGATCATCAACCTTTGTAATATCTGCAATCTCAAACAAAATTGCAACAATCAAGTCACTTTCATTGGATGGGATTCTTACAACAATTCCACTTGGTAATTAGGTACAAGAAAGGTATTTATAACAGAGTTGTTGATATGCTTTCTAGATTAGTTGTTAATGTATCCATTTTACTCAAGAATCTTTATGTTTTGCTTGAAAGTTATGTTGAACAATACGCACATGATGCTGACTTTCAATAGGTATATTCAAACTTGAGTGAATGTTGCCAAATTGAGGAATTAGACTACCATGTACATGATAGTCAGTTGTATCATTTAGGAAAACTTTGTGTATCACAAGGAGAGAGAGTAAATCTCACAAGGGAAGCACACACTTCTCTTATTGTTGGAAATTTCGGTGTAAGTAAAACAATGGTAAATCTTCAGAGGTATTTTTACTGGCCTCGTATGCTTGAAAGTGTGTCACATTTTATCAAAGGTTGCTCATTGTGTGCAGTCAGTAAACCTGGTAATAGGAAACTAGGATTGTACACACCACTTCCAGTGCCTTCACGCCCATGGGAGAGTGTTTCTATGGATTTTGTAGGAGGTCTTCCTTTATCAAAAAAAGGTCATGATTATTTGTACGTAGTTGTGGATAGGTTCAGCAAGATGTGCATATTAATGCCTTGTAAAAAAAAATTACAGCTGAACAAACAACTCAACTTTTCTTTCAAAATGTATGGGTTCATTTTGGATTACCTACTTCTATTGTAAGTGATCGTGATTCCCTATTTGTTGGGAATTTTTGGTCAAGTTTATGGAACTTGATGGACACCAAGTTGAAGAAAAGTACAACCTTCCATTTGTAGACAAATGGTCAAACTGAAGTGGTTAACAGGACAATTATTCATTTTCTAAGAGGATATTGTAGCAAACATCCTAAGTGTTGGGATGAACAGTTGCATTATATTCAACATGCTTACAATCGAGTAAAACACTCTTCTACTCTAACTTCGCCTTTTGAGGCATGTCTTGGTTATTTGCCTAAATTGCCTTTGGATTTCATCTTTGAGAAAGATGTAGTTGCAGATAGACATAGTGACATAGACATAGCAAAGAAATTCATTGAGAAAATTCAGTTGATTCACCAAACAATTCAAGAACAACTAGAAAAGACTCAAGGCAATTATAAGGCGAGGCATGATAAGCATTGTGTGGATCATCAGTTTCAAGTAGGTGATGAAGTTTGGCTTTACATTAGCAAGGAAAGGGTTCAAGGTGAAGGTAAAAGGTTGAAACCAATCCGTTATGGTCCATTTAAAATTCTAGAAAAGATTGGTAATAATGCTTTCAAGCTTGATTTGCCCTCATATATGCAAATTTATTCTATTGTTAATGTTGGAAATTTGAGATTGTATGAGCCTACTTTGATTAAAGATCAAGGAAAATGTGAACATATACCATCAATTGAATTTTTTTCTCAATAATTTCTTGATGAGCTTAAGGAAGACACCATACTTGATAGAAGAACTAGGTCATCAAAGAGGGGAAATGTTGATTATCTTCGAGTGGCTCTCAAAGGTACAAATCCATCAAAGGCCAAATGTATTGAAGAGGGGAAGGTGAGGGAACAATACCCTCATTTAATCAATAACTGAATATAATCTTTTGGGGTCCAAAAGACTTCCAGTGGGGAGGAGTGATCAGGTGCTCAAAATTATGCTAAAAAATCAAAGCGTCATAATTTTGTTAAAATTAGCTTCATATCGAAGAGCCCATCATTATGAATCCAACGTCGCGAACAACACTCAAATCTGAGCTCATATGCAGAATTTAGAGCCAGTCAAAGTTCAAGTTTGACTTAGACACATGGCAGGATTGGATGACGTGGTAGGCCCTTCAGCGAATGGGAGGCGCCAAGTGGCAGGCCACCATTGGCCCCTGCATATCACAATCACAAGTCATAGGTAGAAAGGTGATAGAAAATCAGCCCCAGGCAGAGAAGGGATGCAATGAGATAAATCGCAATCGCAGATCGGCAAGGGGAGGATAGTTTCAGTAATCAACCCGGAGTTGTGATGTGATGGATCAGTTGGGGTTGCGATGCGATGGATCACAATCACAATTGCAACTCAGAGGAAAAAATACCCGCATCAGGTTATCCACCGATTACGAAATGCAAAAGGGATCTCGGATGCGATTGGATTATAGGCTCGGGTTAATGCCCCCGTCGGGTCCGTTGATACCACAATTGCACATCGCCCGCTATGTCTATAGACCTTAAGCCCACCAAACTTCACTGGTTGTGATCTGTTAATTGACCGACAGAATATGGCCTAATGCGTAGCGAAATTTTTGCCCAGTTAGCATATTTCAGGCCAAATTTGATGGTTAGTGGCCGGAAAAGGGAAATTTGTTGAGCAAATTGTGGGAGAACTCGGAGAGGTCATAACTTCTTCATTTCTTATCCAAATTAGGTGTAAAAAGAGTCCATTCTAGTAGTTTTGACTATTCTGAACTCATTGAGATAGGTTTCAAAGGCATTTGAGTATTGTAAACACACTTTTGTTGTAATTTTTAGCATAATAGAGAGGCTCAAGCATTGGAAGCTGGACCAAGGAGATGTAGCCCAAGAGGGGTGAACTCCTCATCAAATCTCTGCGTTGTGTGTTGTATTTTGATGTTCTTTGCTGTTATTTTGCTTTTGTTCAGCATATGTTTTATGTAAATTGTTTAAAGCATTTACATAAGAAATTATCATGGGAATCAGTTAATTAAGCAAAAATGGTGAATCCTTAAGCACTTGATAAGCAAATGATAAGCATCTTGGGTTTTATTATGAATGGGGAATTAGCACAACATTACTAATCTACTCCATTTCATATCACCTACCTAGTCTTGTAAATAGAATTGTTTGAAAGATGGATTTGAGCATTAGATTAAGAAAAACAAGAAGATTATGAACCAATGTGCTATTGAAATTGGGGAGCACATACCTAGTCTAAGAGAGTAAGAAGTAGAGTGTCATACCTCATGATTGTCCGTAGGGGAGAGTAAGTGGAAATGGCCTTGATATCTTTACATACTCTAGTAGGGTGCAACAATGACCTATCTCAACCTTTTTCTTGCTCATTTGGAGTCTCCTCCACCTAGTATTATGGAAGCCTTTGTCCCAATTTGTCTTACCTAATACCTCTGTCAACACTAATATTCTCCACCTTATTCACATTATTAGAGTTTCACTAGACCATTTAGATAACTTGTGTCATTGTGGCAAATGAATCAGGGGAATCAATGTCATAAGTGGATCTAAATATCAATTCTATCTTTGTCTTAGTTAATATTTTAGTATTTATTTCATATTATTTTCATGTATTTCCATTTTGTACTTTTATTAGGACAATATATTAAGTAATACACCTGTGGTGTCATGTCCCTTCTCAAACACATTTGTAACAGGGTGTTGCTACACAATTTTGCATAATTTTGGCTAAGGAAGAGAACCCATCATTTTCGACTTAGGGACTTGGGAGGCAATTCGACTTAATTTGGTTGCTAGTGGAATGTGGGGGACACCCACATGGGAATTCGAATTGGCCCATTCAAATAGCTTGGAGGGAAAGTTGAATAGGTGGATGGAGGGGCCAACATGAGGCAAGGGAGGCCCAAAGAGTTATAAGGAGGGATCAACTCTCATTTTGCGATTCACTCATACATCTTGCAAACAAATCACTTGATTGTTCACTCTGTTGTTTAGCTGAGTCAATCGGTTGTTTAGCCACGAATCTCACAAGCGGGAGATTCAACCTCTACTTCAAGGGACCATCCGTCCCCGCCCTAGAGAGGCAATTCTACAAGGATTTCAGGAGTTCCGGGGCAGTGACATAACACCACCAACCAGCGCAGATTAGGGAGTGTGTATTTATGGGTAGCTAGAGAATACACAGAGGGAGATATAGGCCAACAAAGATAATATTGTTTGCCAGAGAGTTAGGGAGTTGAGATAGCAGCAATAGACCAACATTCTTGCTAATTTTTATAGCCAACAGAGCTAGCATTCCAGTAGTTCGAATTGTTGGGCTAGGGGACAGCGTAAAGGCCACTCAACAATTTTTCGTGGAGCTTAGGAGCAGGTGTCTTAGGCCAAGATCTCACCCAAGAAGTTAGGGATTGGATAGCAAGGGTTAGCCCAACACTTTGGGGGCATTTCTGGGAGGATTTACAAGTAGTTTCCAGCATGTCAGGTTTTGTAGTTGTAGCTGAGGTTGGGCTCCAAGGGGGTCAAATTTCAGAAGTCTAAACTAGCCAAAATCCTTTCTCGGTTTTTCTAGATTTTTGACAAGGATCCCAAATATAAAATTTCATAATTTTATAAGCATATGAGGTGGGGTTTTAAGCCATATCTTTGCAGCAAACAATGTAGAATTGTTGGGGATTGAATAGTGCCTTTTGGCAGTCGATTTTGGGAAGTCCAAATCGGACCAAACCATTTTTGGGTTTTTGTGGGTTTTGACCAAGGAGTTTGTGGCTGAAGTTTCATCAATTTCTAAGCACCAAAGGAGAAGTTTCTTGCAATCCCTTTCCAGGTAGCAGTGAAGTTTTCTAAGCAGTGCAGAGCATTAAAGGAGCAGTCATTTCCCACATTGGAGATCATTGTATTATCACTTGGGTTCTATCACGATTACCATTGAGGCAAGCCCAGGTACATTCCTCCATACTATTGTACTTGCTCCATTGATTAATAAAATGGCTTAGCTGGTTCTTAATTCCAAAGCTTTTATGAGCAATTGTTTATTGTTTAAATTTTTTGTGTTGTAAATCGTTTTTCCTTTGCATATCACTATTTATTTATGTTTGGAACATTACAGTGGTATTAGAGCATGATCTTGGCCCAATTACAAGAAATTAGCCAGAAGATCATGAAAGCTTTGGGTATGAATGCACAATGATGGGTGAAACCGGAGACAAACCCATGGCTCAAGGGAAATCCAGTATGCAGAAATTCTGGGGAAGAATTCATTGAGACGATGAGAGGTTGGACCATTTGAGGAGGGTGACAGACCAAACCCATCCTCACCCTTACAACAAAGATGTTAGAGGTGAGCAGGTCGTGGGGGTGAAACCATCTACATCGTGTGGGGAAAGTTGACCAGATCAGGGTACTAGATCTCTTGAAAAGGAGCAGACATGACAAAGATGGTTAGAGGGTGAGACCAAGGGGAACTTTTGTTGGTGGAGACATGGCTTTAGATAGAGCTTGAGGGGGATGTTTAGTATGATGCTGAGAGCCCACATGATGGTGAGGAGCACATCAATATACCTAGTGTGGCGCGGGAGTCACCTTTATTAGAGACCTCTTTGATAGCCCCAGTTGATACCTTGGTGGAGAGGATAGAACCTACTCGCACAGAGCCATTTGTTGAGGGGGTGCCATCCATGGACAAGATTCCAACAATTGCTGAGGTATCTGGAGTTGTGACCGAGTTTATAGGTGATAGATGCCCACGACGGTTCCATCAGTTTTAGGCTGACCTCTTAGCATTAAAAGGAAAGCTCATGTTAGTGCGAGAGGAGATTCTATTGTAGAACGAGGAGCTGGAGGACATGAGAGCAGTTTGCACCGAGTCCACGACCAAATTGACTCACGTTGGGGAGAAGTTGGATTCACTGTTGGTGCAACTAGAGTGCACATTGGAGCATAAGAGTAGCCCTCTTTGGGCATACATAGACGTGATTGGCAGCACTGTTAGGTTACCTTGGTCCATTGGACAAAGTGAGACAGAGCTACCTAGTCAGATTGTATGTATTGACTAGGATAGTGAGATGAGACGACCCGAGTTTCACAGGGTGCAACACCTGCATGTTGGGGTTGTTTTATGTGCAGGAGTTTGTGCATTTGATCCCTCTCTTGGGATCCAGGAGGGACTACCCATCATTTCCCATGTATGATAATTGACTACAACTAGGATGGTGCAATTGACCTAGCAGTTGAGCATGTACATTCGCTAGGGGAGTCTAAGTCAGCACCAGTGGCTGACCAATTTATGGACAAACTCTTTTGGTTTTCTTGGTATGGCATTTGTACATGGGATCACTGGATGATCAACATACTTTGGCACAATTTTTTCGAAGGAGGTGGCATTGGCAAGCCACCAGACAGTGCCTTGCATGGAGCTGGGCGTTGTTCACTTTTGTCCGGAGCATAAAGGACGCAAAGGACCGAAGCAGTAGTGGCATCACTACTGACACATAGGGAGAGTCACTTCTCGGATCCCTTAGGGGGATTTGGATGGGAGATCCATTCATCGGTGGGCATAATTATGCGATGGTGGAGGTGATGATACTGATCGGGTATGGCATGACAAGTAGAGACATAGCTCTAGGCCATCATATCTAGGGATGTGTGGGAGCATTTAGCATTGAGCAATGGTCTATAGGTGGGCATGGAGATGCATGGTGGTGTGTTGGACTATGTTGCGGAGTGAGAGTGCCTCACATCGCAGTGAGTACGTGCGGGGAGTGATAGGTGTAGTGACATAAGGAGGAAGCAAGATGATATAGGATGGCATAGCTGCAGCCGAAGGTATCCAGTAGTGTACAGGGGTAGGCCACTGTGTACAATGGCATGTCTAGGAGTACTAGGATGATCGGTGGTATGCAGAGGTGTATGGTGTTGCACAACGAGGTCTTGGAGCATTGCCTACAGGGACACCCATGGACGAAGATAATGAACATACCTTTGGGTGCATTTCACCCATGATTGATGGGAACACAAATGATTGATACTTGATGGTATCTGTAGGGACTCACACCCCTGGCCCTCTTCTACGTCACTTACAGGAATGGGTGATCTGGTTGTTGTCCTTTGACACCATGGGCATGAGTAGCAGGGGACGAGGAGCTCACCAAAGATATTTGGATGACACTTGGTGCAATAGTGGGGAGACTTCTCAGCGGGGGTATCGAGTTGGTGCGCGAGTTGACACCCACAGGTTGAGGGATGAGGTGATCATTGACAGGGATGGCTTATCATTCATCACTGATCCTATGCTTAGGGAGCCGGTCATAGGGGAGACATGTTTCACTCTTTCCACACGGCATGTATGGACCATGCATGAGTAGAGGATACTATGTACGACTGAGATAGTTGTCCAGTATGTATCGGGTTCTCGATATTGTATCAACACATTCTCCAAGGGGCGGGTAGCCGAACCAGTGGTGATGGTTGGCAAGAGCAAGATGGATCTGCATACACTAAGTCGATTGCGTGTATCAGATACCCATTTATTGGTTGCATTAAGGGGGTAGCTATTTGGCACACATGGTTTCCAATGGTCATCAATACTACACTGTGGCAGGCACCACACAGTTTAGCATGCCTCAGATTAGTTCATGATGTATGGAGCCTATATATGGGTGGCATGCATGGACTAGAGATGATGGCCAAAGGGATTCCATCGGTTGACAGGGCTATGCCACAATAGGTCTGCCTATGGGATGCAGGGATTCATTTGATCAATAGATCACTCATGGTGAGTGGAGTCATGGAAGAGAGTGATATAGTTTGCTCTTGGGATGACACATGGGGGTTCACAGAGGGTTTCATCATATGGGGAGGCAAACATTCTCTATTGCTGCACAGGTTCGGAGTTAGATTTGGATGGGTAGGCCTTGGTGCCATGGAGATGCCCAGGTAGGATGTGTCTCACCTCTTTCAATATTCCAGCATCGAATTCCAAGAGAGGAGGATACTGTCTACGCATGATGGGGAGTCTGACATAGTCAGAGTAGCGCAACGTCAGCATGGTGGCACCACTCTGGCACTAGCAGGGAACTGGGGCGTCAGAGCTCTTCACAACGCAATAACCTTTATGGATGCATCGACTACTGTAGGGGGAGATCATATAGATCTTCCTTTGGGCTTTAGGAGTCACTGATGGAGCAAGGGACTTCTGGTACTTGCATCGGGCAGGATAGTGAGTGGAGAGAGGGGAGTTTCATGTTGGATAGGATGGCCTGAGATCTTGGTATTGAAGGATGATTTCATATCAAAATAGTGTTGAGGTCAGGGAAAATTCAGTGGCACATCTGGGACCCTGGCACATGTTGCAGTGACAGTGGGGAGCAATCGTTAGAGAGGATGCTCGTTCAGGCATTACTTGAGGACAAGCGATTTTTGGAGCGTTGGAAGAACTTGTCGGATGGGGATACCACCTGGGAGGGTGAGCATATATTGGAGCACCCAACTTTGATGTTACTTGAGGGCAAGAAACATTTGGGAGGGGAGGATTGTCATGTCCCTTCTCAAACACATTTGTAAGAGGGTGCTGCTACACAATTTTGCACAATTTTGACTAAGGAAGAGAACCCATCATTTTCGACTTAGGGACTTAGGAGGCAATTCAACTTAATTTGGTTGCTAGCAGAATGTGGGGGCCACCCGCATGGGAATTTGAATTGGCCCATTCGAATAGCTTGGAGGGAAAGTTGAATAGGTGGATGGAGGGGCCCACATGAGGCAAGGGAGGCCCAAGGAGTTATAAGGAAGGAGCAACTCTCATTTTGGGATTCACTCATACATCTTGCAAACAAAATTACTTGATTGTTCACTCTGTTGTTTAGCTGAGTCAATAGACTGTTTAGCCACAAATCTCTCAAGCAGGAGATTCAACCTCTACTTCAAGGGACCATTCGTGCCCACCCTAAGAGGCAGTTCTATAAGGATTTTAGGAGTTCCGGTGCAATGACATAGCACCACCAACCAACGCAGAGTAGGGAGTGCGTATTTATGGGCAGCCAGAGAATACACAGAGGGAGATAGAGGCCAGCAGAGATCAGATTGTTTGCCAAAGAGTTAGAGAGTTGAGATAGCAACAATAGGACCAACATTCTTATTGAGTTTTACAACCAGTAGAGCCAACATTCCAGCAGTTCGAATTGCTGGGCTAGAGGACAGCACAAAGGCCACTCAGCAGTTTTTCATGGAGCTTAGGAGCAGGTGTCTTAGGCCAAGAGCTCACTCAAGAAGTCAGGGATTGGATAACAAGGGTCAGACCATCACGTTGGGGGCATTTCTGGGAGGATTTATAGGTAGTTTCTAGCAGGCCGAGTTTTGTAGTTGCAGCTGAGGTTGGAGAAACTCCCAACCTAATGCATACCTTCTTGTAGGGTAAGGTTACCATGCATACAATGTTCACAGAAACCGAAATCCAAAGAGCAATTAGACATACCTTCTACTATACCATTACCATGAAGTATTTGAAGGCCCTTCTCTCCAAAATTTCCAAGCCTTTAATGCCATAGCATGGTCTTTTCTCCAAATACCACTAGATTTTCTACTCCACTTTCAAGAACCACAGAATTGTTGCACCCATCAATAACTGTACTACCTAGAAGCTTGTACATAGTTCCTATTCAAAATCCCTGCATCAATACTAGTGCTCCCCAAACCATTTTGCAGGTATCTTTCTCGAACACTGTTTTTACACCTGCATCATCCATCTTGCTTACAAAAATTAGATTTATGGCCAATGTGGGAATATGCAGAAGACCTGGAAGTGTTCTAATCCTTCCACCTTACAACTTCAGCTTGAATTTTCCACGACTGACGATTCTAGCTTTCCTATCATCCCCTAAGAATACATCACCACCATCATATTTCTCATATTCGCAGAACCACTCAATATGGAGAGTGAAGTGAAAGGATGCACCTGAGTCAATCAACCATACCTCATGATCTATATGTGTACTTAAAGAAGAAGTCAAGTACACATCCCTACCTTCATCTGAGATGGTTTTCACCTCTGAAGAAGGAGCATCATCATATCCCTTTCCTTTCTCAGTAGCTTTAGATCTATAGTCCTTTTTGTAGTGCCCTTCCTTTCCGCATTTCCAACAATTTCCAACATACCTTTACAGGTTTTCCTAGAGATTTAGATCTCCCTCTAGATTTAGATCTCCCATTCGAGGACTTATTTTTGTTTTTGTTCTGGGACTGTCCTCGTACAAACAAGGCATCTCCATTTTGGCTTTCCATATTTTTTCTTCTCATCTCCTCCAATAACAAGGATGAGACTATTTCATCAAACTTCAAGGTAGTTGTATTGCTACCTATAGCAATAACTGGACTATCCCACGAATTTGGTAGAGAACACAACAAACTGATGCACTTATCTTCATTTGAAATTTTAATATCAACAGATAACAACTGACTTAACATAGTATTAAAGTGGTTTAGATGCTCTGACACCGAGTCTCCATCCTTCATCCTCAGGTTATACAATTTTTTTTTTTTTTTTAGATTAGTACAAAGTCCCCAACTTGGCACACAAATCATTCGTTGTAGCTTCCTCTGATACATTAAACAATACTGAATCTGAGATACACAGCTGTATTATGCTCTTTTCCTTTCGATCCAACTTCGCCCAGTATTTTGCTGGCATTGTCGTTGGTTTAGTACCAAGATCTATTGCGATCCACCAACAGACCTGCCATCTTGAGTTCCCACAACTCAAAACTCTGACCATTAAATTTCTTGATCTCTATCTTTCCACTGCTTGCCATCTTTTTTCACCGCAAGAATTGATCCCGCAGATCTCCCACTGAATAGGGTCCACCACAAGCCTGAGCAAAACCCCTCAGCAGCAAAGGCGTCCCCTTAAAGCCACAACTGTTCTCATACCAAATGTAGGTTTTAACCCTGTATATAAATTACTTGCAAACAAATTCTTAAAAATAGAAAATATACAATGGCGAGAAACACAAAACAAAGATTTTCCCTTGGATCCCAAAACTAAGACTACGAGATTGATTTTTTATTATTTTCCTTTCAATGTTACAATACATATATATACATGTCAAAGCATTCATAAACCCCAATCCATTAACCTTGGATTAGAACATAACTGTAGTTCCCTTGACTAAATCTACAAAATACCATGGGCAGAAAAGCATCGTACCCAAAACCATGTGTAAAACCCTTGCACAAAACCATAGGTAGGTCTGCCCACCTAATATAGGGTCCAAAAAAAATTCTCGAGGCGCTGCCCCAGACCTTGTACAGGGGGCTACCACCCCCCTGAAACCCCCTATTACCACCCCTCATGTGCGACTAGTTGTGGAAAGAATATAACACACACCCAACAAAAAGGATGTCCCCATGAAAACCAATTCACTGAGAAATTGAGATAAACAACAAGCACAACCAATCATAAAGTCAGAACAGAAGACAAGAACTTACAGTCCTAATTCAATAGCCCACAAGGATGAGCCTACCACCTCGTCGACCAACAAAATGCACAAACCCATAACACCACTTTCACGTATCAGCGAGAGGCTAACCTCAGTTCCTCCCTCATATATAAAAAAAAAAAAAAAACAAAAACAAAAAAAAAAACAAAAACAAAACAAAAACAAAAACAAAAAAACAAAAAAAAAAACAAAAACAAAAACAAAAACAAAAAAACAAAACAAAACAAAACAAAACAAGCAAAAAAAACTCCCTTAAACCTATATTCAAAATATATGTTGCACAAGGCTAAGGAATAAACCTCGGCTCTCACAATCTCCTCCACACTACACGCCATCACTTAAAACCCACTCCTTAAATTTAACAACATGCTCATAGATGTAAACGAAACATTGTATACCTACCACATTGATTGGGAGCATGAATGCCCAAAAATAATGGGCAAAATAACCCATGCCCCATCCTTTCTACATTAACACCTCAATCAAAAACATATTGATGCATATTAGCTACATGCTTTAGTCGCACATTTTTACTTAATACAAATTTCTTATTCTAATTAAAGAAAAAAAAAATTAACACATAATTTGTATTTCATTCTATAAAATAGAATTTGGAGACGGATGCAAATTGATTTATTACGAAGCACATAAGCGAATAATAGGGTTTAGAAAGGATTTAATAAGTATGGCATTTAAAACCATTAATATTAATATATAGTTAAATAGTTGCAAACATCATTGTAATGTCGGTAAAGTTGGATGGAATATAATATAAAATATTATTATATACTATTTTTTTAATATAATTTTTTAAATGTAAATATATTTTTATATTTAAATTGAAATATATATATGTAAATTGGTGGGATTGATTTATTATGATTATTTTTAAATTATGGTGAGTGCTCTCATGGGTTTGGTTTGTTGGCTAATGAACACACTGTTAAGACATTGGTGTCGTTGCGCAGGTCATAGGTTCAAATCTCGACTTACTCGTGCGTCGTGTTTGGGGGCGGTGTGATTGCACCTGGAGGTTATAGTGGCAGTCGTTTGGGATTGACCCCGTGTCACACGAGTACGAGAGTCAACGCATTACTCATTCAGCGATTCATTACAATTTAAGATTAAATTATGGCAAATCAATATCTTGTTGGACAAGCCAAAGTAAATTATGGAAAATCAATATCTTGTTGGACAAGCCAAAATAAATTATGGCAAATCGATATCTTGTTGGACAAGCCAAAATAAATTATGGCAAACTAATATCTTCTTGGACAAGCCAAAATAAATTATGGCAAATCAATCACCTGTTGGAGGTTTGGACAAAAGTTGTTTCTTGAGCCTTATCACAACAAGCCAAAAGTGTCCTCCTTTGACATTTGAAATGAAATGAAAGAGATAACATCCCATTATGTCAAAGTTGTTTCTTGAGCCTTATCACAACAAGCCAAAAGTGTCCCCTTTGACATTTGAAATGAAATGAAAGAGATAACATCCCATTATGTCAACTGCTTAAATATCTTATGAAAATATGATAAAAACATTTAAATCGTCAAAATCACTAATTTAAATCACATCAACCTTTACTAAAAACTAAATTTATACCAAAAAAATCTAAAACAAATAAACATCTCCCTATAAAATAACTTAACCAAAAAACTTCTCACTAACTACTTTATATATCTTGTAAACCAACTTTATATATATAATTTTTAATTAAATATAAATTATTAAAAACTTCTCACTAACTACTTTATTATATCTTGTAAACCAACTTTATATATATAATTTTTAATTAAATATAAATTATTATTTTTAAAATTTTTAAATGAGAAGACCAAAATCCCCTTCTCACGAAGGGAATCTAAATTCACTCAAAACATTTTTATTTACATTATAAAATTATAATATTTTTTTAAATTATAAAATACAAATTATTTTTTTAGTAAATTATTTAATGCTTTATTAATAGATCATAAATTAAAGAGTTGCTTCTATAAAATCATGTAAATAGTGGATAAAAACTAGTTTTCAAACAAATCATTTAATATTCAACCTTATCTAGAAGTCAATGTCATAATAAAGTCCATATCCATTAATAGTAAATGACGATCATGATACACATGAACAAGGAAGAAAGTACGTAAAGAACGTAGTGGTGGTTAATTAGGTAGTTGTGGTTAATTAGGTTATATAACCGTTTTTCTCATATTAAGTTTTCTAATGATATGGAGTGTTTATTAAAATAGTGATATAAGTTTAAAAATGTGGTTTGTTTGTTGGTTTGTTTGAGTGTTTATTAAAATAGTGATATAAGTTTAAAAAGGAATGTTTGTTTGTTTTTGTTTTTAATATATATATATATATATATATAAAAATAATTGATTTTAGTTTTGTAAATTAAAGAATATCTTATAATAATTTAAAATTTGATTAAATTGTGATTTTTAATTGAATAATTTTATTATTGTTTTTAAAAATACATTGAAAAAATAGAAGATTTTGGAAGGTTATTTTAAAAAATTAAGTTTCTATCAATATTCAAGAGATCAAAGTCAGGTTTATTTATCACAACTTCAATTACAACCTTTACCCTTATTCTACTCATAACATTGACACTTAGATTAAGTTATTTTAGGTATTCATGACCTTGCGTAAGGGTTTTGCAAAGTCCAGACTACAACAAGCCCCTCATCCTTGAGTTCTTTCTCTAATGCAACAAATTTTGTAGAATTTTTCTTAGAAGCAAGATACTGTGCAGCTTGAGCTCCTTTCTCAGTTTAGTTAGTTACAAAAACACACAAATTGAGATACACTTTCCCTATGTACATTAGACTAAGTTGAAGCTAACTCTTACATGTGTAAATATTAGAACCTGTTTTTCATCGTAAACACGATGACATGGTTTTTACTAGCTATGATGTCTAATATAATAACATTCCTATGGCTTTAGTAAGCCTGCACGTAGGAAAGTATTTTCAATTTTGTTTTGATTTTAATCTAGGTTGCTAACTAAATTTATGTTAAGCTTAGAGTGTGAGGTGACAAGCATAAAGTATTCATCTTCTTGCTATCAAAATGGAGCCATGTCACTGATGGGACTAAAGAAGACTTATCAAATATGGTTATTTTGATGTATTTCAAATTATTCTTTATAATTATCACATCTTGATTTATGTTGGTTTAGATTTGTAATTGAGTGTTGTTTTAACGTGACCTATTTTTATTAAAGCATGATATACACAACATGACCCAAGCGACTTAGGAAAAACTATAGATAGAATTATGTAGAACCTAACTTAGTAAAATGCAATGAACCAAAACGAATGGAAGAAAACCTATGCACGTAATGACAGAGAAACCAGCTCAGTAAAATGTGATGAACCAAAACATAAAGAATTTATTATTAAAAAATTCACTTAAATATTGTTGGATTCCATCGCTTGATTTTGGACTTGATGGCTTGATAAAAAATAAAAAATAATTTTCTTTCATTGTTTTGTCCATGTGATGCTACTTTATAAATAAGAGATTTTGCTTTTCTTACATTAACTCTAAAATTACACTCCAATTTTACAGGTTTTCATGGTTGTCATTCTTGAATTTGAAGGTGCAAAAGGATTGTACCTAGGGTTAACAAAAAATGACCTAATCACTTCGTTCTTCAATCTCCAACTCATTTCTTACGAATCAACTGTGGAAATGGGCAATAGCTTGTCGGGCAGTGACTTTCTATGTGTCAAATTTTGACGAGACGGAGGGGGACGAAAATGGAGCAGCGGATTAGCTGGGGTGAACAACATTTGCCCAACCAACTCCATAGAGGGAACACCTTAAATGTAATTATAGATGAAATATGTAAAATAAACACCATATGATATTAATAAACTAAAATTAAATATAAATAATATGAATTATCAAAATAAACTAATACCTTATCATATGAACCTTGATTTTTTTTAGTATAAAGAAGCTTTTATTTTGACTCTTTTAAAAATTTAATAATTATGATATTAAAATGATATGTATTTGGATAAGGTGTAAGAACTAAGACGTCTTTTTTTCATTTAAATTTATTATTAGAGAAAATTTACAATTCTCCCATGTCTTTACTTATTAGTGGCTTGCTACTTGGGAAACTAGATTATTGGCAAAATAGTAGGGTGTCTATCCAAAAAATAATCAAGTGTTCATATAGGAAAGGTAGAAACATAACAATTTTTATACTCCTATGAGGCCTAAAAGTAAATTGTATGCTACAAACATAGACAAACTTTGAAATGAAAGCACGGTCTAGCTTTCAAGGGGCTAACATGACATGGAAATTGATCAGGTACCCAAAATTAGGCTCAAATGCAAAGTGGAAGAATCTCGATAAACTTAGCTTTAGATCGAAGTGCTCGTCATCGTAATTCCAACGTTATGAACGACACTCGAATCTGAGCTCATATGAAGAAGTTAGAGCAAGTCAAATTTTAGATTTGACTTGGACAAATGGTAGGAGAAGATGACGTGGTAGGACTCTTCAGGGAATGGGGAAGCGCAAAGTAGCAGGCCACCATTGGCCCCGCATTTCGCAAATCACATATTGAAGGCAGGTCGGTGTTAAAGAATTGGCCCCAGAGCAAGCCAGGGTGCGATGCGATAATCGCAATCGCACTTCGCAACAGGGAAGGCATTAAAGAATTGGCCCCATAGCGAGTTAGGGTTGCGATGTGATGATCGCAATCGCACATTGCAGAAGGGAAGTGTTACGAAATCAGCCACGACATGATCATGTTGTGATTGCGATATTGCATCGCATATCGCACAATGCAAAGTCTCGTTATATGTATTACCCTAGCTCCGCCAACTGCGATATATTCTGAATGCGATACAGTTATACTATAGTTGATAGTTTCGTCTGGTCTACCACTTATCGCAATCGCATATCGCCCACGCCGCGTTCACAAACCATAAGGCCCACCAGTTCCCGCTAATTGCGATTTGTGATGGATCTGTCAGTGCTGATAGTTTATGGCCACATCGCGACGAAATTTTCACCCAGTTAGCTCTTTTTGGAGCAAATTTGTAGGATCATCCCAAAAATGGTGTAATTTGTGGAGTGAATATTGGGAAAACTAAGAGAGGTCATAACTTCTTCAATTCTTGACCAAATTGGAGAAAACAAGAGGCTAGATAGCCATTTTTGGATATTCTGGACTCATGGAAGGAGGTTTCAGAGGCATTTGAGCATTGTAAGCACATATTTTTACACTTTTGAGCATAATAGAGAGGCCCAAGCCATTGGAAGCTGGACCAAGGAGACATAGCCCAGGAGGGGTGGACTCCTTTATCATGTTCTTGTTGTAATGTGTCTTTGATGATGTTCTGTACATTTTTATGTTGTTGTTCAGTCTCTTATTTGTGTTAAATTACTCATAAAATTAACATAAAAACTCATCATTTCACTTGCAAAAATTCATGAATCCTTAAGCACAATGAAAGCATTTTTGTTTCTAATCTGAGGAGGATGTTATCACAACAATTTCTAAATCATATCATTTTGGTATGAGAGCTCTAGGTTTGCTTTGTGAAAGAAGGATTTAATTGTTTGCAAGTTTATGTCATGCTTACAAGGTTAAAACTCAAAAGAGTAGAAGGGAAGCTGGTTGGAAGCCCTGAAGTTTGGTCAAGGGGAAGGAGAGTGAGGTTGCCACAATCTCCAACACTAGTTTAGCCTCGAGTTGCAGTTGAGACTCCAGAGATCATGTCTCATGAAGGAGAACCAACAAACATGACAAAAGATGAGAATACCTTCAGAAAGTCTTTCTTTGATATGACAAAGATAGTAAAGGTCCTCTATGAAGAGAGGAATACCAAGTTGCAAGGGGACAGTTCCAAACCTCCCAAAGGAGAAGGTTCTTTAGGAGTAGGTAATGGAAATGGAGACAAACCTCCACCCTCTCCACCATCTTCTTCATCTTCTTCCTCACAAGCATCTTCACCCTCTTCCACTTGTTAGCTTCCTATGCCAATAGGTTTCATTTTTCATGATTGACAGTGGAAGTGCCAAAAATGTTCATCCTTTTCATGCTGCAAAAGTTCCATTTTTGAATAATTTCACAGTTAAGGGAGGGCCAAACAGCTTAATCTTGGCCTCCCTAGGTTTAAATTGCTTGTTTTAGAAAATAGAGAAAGAAAATCAGTCCAAACTGTTTAAACTTGGTAGATTATTAGCTAGGTAGAGAATTAAGGAGCCCAACTGCATAATTTGGGCCCTTGGAAGAAATAAGGGTAGTTTTTAGATAGGAGGGCAGTTATAAAAGAAAAAGTCAATTAGGGTCTGCAAGTCTAAGTGCACCCTTCCTGAAGTAACAAAAAATGCTAGGTGTATTAGGCTGGGTAGGTAGCCTGGGGTTGCAGAAGCAAGATCATCTTCAGTTTTGACCTAAACAAAGAAAGCTCATCTCATTTGAAGAAGGAGTACCAAGGCACTGCTGGATGGCAAGGTTTGGAAGTATGTCTAACTTCCCCTTCATCCCCTCAGAAATCATTCACTAACATCCCCTCAAGGACCTTGGGATATGCCCAAAAAGTCCATTTTCACTCCATTCTGGTTAAGAAAACAAGTTGACATCTGAGTTGACTTAGTGAAAAGAAGCCACATTTCTTGTGTAAAATTAATCTTTACACAATCCATTCATTTCCCTGTGCTTAAGTTTCCACTCTATAAACTTAGTATATATCCATTTCCTTTTCAATCCATATTAACATCTAACCCTATTATCTAGCTCCCTAAATCATTTCCCTTCCCCCTATTCTACGAGAAACTATATAAAATCCCAAAAAATAATAATATCCCTACCCCTTAGCACTATAGCCATATTTCTTAAAGTCGGGGAAATAATGGCCCATATGGGGCTACTGTTAACCCTTCCGTGTTCTAATCTGGAGTTAGCTTGACCCCTGGTTCAACTAACAACCATTTCCCTTTAATCCTAACCCCATAAACCCACATTTCTAATGTTTACCCATGCCGCATGAATAAACAAATATTAAACAGCACGCGAGCCCCGTCCCTAACCTTCCGCCGTCTTACCTGTCCCGTCGGCCGTTAGATCTCGCGCGCCCTAAGCTCTACGATGGGCGGGTCTTTTCCTGCCCCGATGTGCCGAGGGTTAGCGTCCAGGAGATGGGCGGTTTTCCCGTCGTACTCTCGCCACGCGTCGCCCTCCCGGCTGTGGCAGAGCCCCCTCCTCCGAAACCGCTTCTGCGCAAAAGCAGTGCGATATAAACCAGAAACCGCCTCCCCTGTGTGATGTCGGCGCCACGTCTTCCCCTGACGTCATCTCCGCTCCGTCGATACTTTTCCACATAACCGCCACCTCATCCCCTTTCTGCCTGCGCCCTGCCACCGTGTCGCCGCGTCACCGTCCCGTCAGATGCCACGACACCCATCCGTACCTGGGACCCCGCCGGTGACGTCATGCTGACGTCACCCCGTGAAAGCGCCAAAAGCGCCAAATGTCATTTTTGCATAAAAAGCGCGCAAAACGACCGTTTTATTTCATTTCTATCAGTCCATTTGTAAACTCTCATTCACTCTCATGACCGTTTTTGCTCCCAAAGCTCGGACTCGACCAGCCAAGCTGCCACAACCTGCAATTCGACTCCATAGCTTGCCATTGTACCAGCTCGTCCACCCTTGGCACCGTTGAAACCAGGTATTTGCCCAAGGTCACCTATTTGCCCCTGTTTCACCGTTTTCTGTATTTCATTTGCATAAAACTCTGCAAATTACCGAACTGAAGACATTAAAGCACCTGAATGCTGCCCGAAATTCTCCAATCAACGCTCTGTCTGAAGAACGCTCTGTGAACCCGCGCCCACTTACAAATCTCACCGTCAAAATATGGGTTAAAGGTTCATATTGTTGGCAGAAGCTTCATATGGCCGTGCATTGCCCCCTGTTACCATAATCCTCTGTAAAAGTCCCACATTTAGCTCAGAAATCATCCCTGTTTCCTTAGTAGCTTACCCACACAGTCTATCAACCCAATGAAATTATCAAAGAGAGGAAAATCTTACTCGAATTCTGCGAATTGGCCTCCTTTTGATAAGCTACAGACATTGAAGACTACTGCCTCAGTTCAAACTCATTTTCCAATTGCTTTGCAAATACTCAAAAGTGATTGTCCTTAGTCTGTTTTCTCACTAATATTCACTCCAAGTGCAAGCACAGAAAAGTTCAAAATGGCCACTCCATCGGCTCTAGATACCCCTCCCCATCGGCTCTAGATACCCCTCCCATCAATTCACCAAACAAAGAGCTTGAAGCAATGGCCCTGGCTGACAATGATTATCTTATTCAAGACCTAGTTGGGAACAAGAATCATTTGCATACCTATTGCCAGCTAAGAAACAATTTTCTTAGCAACTCTGACATGTATGGAATATGGGAGTCCAATTTACCACATTATTTCCTCCCCTCTATCAATGTTTTTCCAGAGATTATTCACCTGTGTGCTGCAAATTACGAACCAAATCAGGGAGTTGTCAAGTCTCCATCTGGGAACATACTTTTTTATATCACTCCTAACTCCATCAACCAGATGTTAAATTTCAAGCAAACGCAGCTATTATATCCTTTCTCCATAAAGCACTTACTGGACGATGCCTCCTCTTTCCTTGCTCCCAAGATTGAAAGAATTGCTAAGACGTTTATGAAGGCAGTCTGCCAACCTAAGGAGCCACCTCCATTCCTATATGACCATTCCAATGAGGTTGGCAAGTTACTAGTAGATATGATATCCTATGTGTTAGGTTTCAGAACGAGTGAACATGTGGATGAGACAGTGTTGGTTCTGTTTCATTCAGCGAAGGGCAACCTCCTTCTATCAAGTATAACTATGCCAAGTTCATAGCAAACAAAATTCATGACCAGCTCATAAAGCTAATTAGGGAGGGAATCTTCAAATATTCCTCATACATCTACAATTTGTTCTTATATTATCAATCTGAAAGCTTCCAGTTTTCCATCAAGAAATTGGATTCAAAAGGAGAAAGAAGATATGTTGTCCTCTGGTCATCAGTATTCCATCAAGTCCAACATTCTCCATACTCTTACTATGAGTTTATTGACCAGTTTGTTTATCCAGTCCCCTGCCTCTTGATGAAAGCTCCTCCTCCTAGAATATCTTATGAAATGCAGAACATATTGCAGCTATCTAAGAGCTACAAATTAGGTGATTGGTATCTATATCAGGATCACACTGTCATCAAAATTTATGGCTGTGAGCTTTGTCCTTACAGGCTCCCAATATATGTACCAATGAGGTTATTTGCCTTGGAATACTACAGGAAGATTATCAATTCAGATCTGACTCATTTTTACAGCACCAAGAAGAAGGCTCGCCTGAAATTTAGAGACCGCCTAGGCCCCTTTATCATGAACAGGAAGGAAGGTTGGCAAGATGCTGACCTAATACTGAAGGATCAACTTATGTTGAAGAGAAGTTTTTGGTGGATCCCTTATGACCCACTTGGCTTTATTAGTGCCAGAAGAGTCAAATATAGATTTACACCCTATATATACTGCAAAATCCCACACAATGAAAATTATGCTAATCAAGACGCGTGGGCACAAGGCACTTTAGTTGAAGAATTCACTCATGAGGAAATTATGGAACAAAATGTTAAAGACCTTGAAAAAACTCTTGACTTAGATTCTTGTGAGCAGGTAACATTCAAGTGGCCACAACAAATTGGAGAGGGCACATCAACTACTGCAGTTGCACAACACGGCCAAGCACCATCTTCATCGACAACAGGTACAACAAAAGGCAAAGAGCCAATGGATACAGAACATGTGACTACAGAGCTGCCTGCTACTTCAAAAGAGCAGTCCTAAGAACAGGCTCCTCCATAGCAAACAGAGGCACCCCAAATGCCAGTTTTACAGACTCCTGCCCATGAGGAAAGAGGCAGAAAACGTGACAGAGAGGATTCCACACCTGCTAGTGGATCTACACAGCAGCCTGAACCTAAGAGGCAAAGAGTTGGTTCTCCGTTTGAGGAAGAAATCAGTGAAGAAATCTTTGAAAGCCCAAGGAGAGACAGAGAGGGAAGCAGACAAACACCGACCAACTCTTTCCAACAAGAGCTAGACAGACAACATGCCATGGAGGTGTCTTCCTCCACACAACAAAGCAAAAGACCAGCTAGTGGCAAAGCCAGCTTCAAAGAGATCAAAGCTCAAAATGAGCTACTAAGAATACAACTATATGACCATTTCCTGAAAGCAACACCTGCCAAGCAGGAAAGATTGATGGCAGCATATGATATCAAGGAAGAAAAAATGATTTTTAGCCACTTCAAACCCAAAGTTCAGCAGCCACAGACAGCTGCGGACTATGTCAGGACAAATTTGCAGGTCATGGCCAAAGACATCCACCCCATGGACCAAATTGAGCTACATAAGCAGACTGGTGAGATGGTCTATGCTACTTTAGCAGACAAGGCCATGCTGGCCCATGAGTTAAAAGAATCATTAAGGAACACTAACATTCAGTTAGATTTGGAAAGAATGTCCTCCACAGCTAAAGACAACAGAATTAAAACATTGGAGGACATTATTGTTGACCTAGGACATGATCCTAAGGATCCTAAGGGTGTGAGGGCCCTCATGAAGAAAAAGGATGATGATATTGCTGCATTGAGAAAGCAATTGAGGTTGCCTCCTACTGAACACCCTCAAATGTTAGAGTTAATACAAGATAAAGAAACTGAAGATACATTAGATTTGCTGATGAAAATGAATCAAAGAGTAATCCAGATGGAGGAAGAATTAGAAAAAGCAGTCCAGAGCAAGCAGGGAGATGCAACCTCCCACCCACCTCCAACAGTTCTAGCTAATGTCCCTGTTCCTCCTACACAGTCAGCAGCAATCCCAGCAACAACAGCAGCAGCAACTACAACAACATCTGAATCAAGCATGAGCATGGAAGAAATGATGAAAGTTGTCAAGGAGCTTGAGCTTCAGGCTACAGAGATAA
>APFE030437968.1:170847-210416 GCA_000404065.3 Pinus taeda | reverse complement strand
TCCTTTTCAATCCATATTAACATCTAACCCTATTATCTAGCTCCCTAAATCATTTCCCTTCCCCTTATTCTATGAGAAACTATATAAAATCCCAAAAAATAATAAGATCCCTACCCCTTGGCACTATAGCCATATTTCTTAAGCCGGGGAAATAATGGTACATTTGGGGCTACTGTTAAACCTTCCGTGTTCTAATCTGGAGTTAGCTTGACCCCTGGTTAAACTAACAACCATTTCCCTTTAATCCTAACCCCATAAACCCACATTTCTAATGTTTACCCCCGCCGCATGAATAAACAAATATTAAACAGCACGCGGGCCCCATCCCTAACCTTCCGCCATCTTACCTGTCCTGTCGACCGTTAGATCTGGTGCGCCCTAAGATCTACGGTGGGCGGGTCTTTTCCTGCCCCGATGTGCCGAGGGTTAGCGTCCGGGAGATGGGTGGTTTTTCCACCGTACTACCGCCACGCGTCTTCCTCCCGGCTGTGGCGGAGCCCCCACCTCCGAAACCGTTTCTGCGCAAAAGCGGTGCGATACAAACTAGAAACCGCCTCCCCTGTGTGACGTCGGCGCCACGTCTTCCCCTAACATCATCTCCGCTCCGTCGATACTTTGCCACGTAACCGCCACCTCATCCCCTTTCTGCTTGCACCCTGCCACCGTGTCGTTGCCGCGTCACCGTCCCGTCAGGTGCCATGACACCCATCCATACCTGGGACCCGCCAATGACATCATGCTGACGTCACCCCGTGAAAGCACCAAAAGCGCCAAATGTCATTTTTGCATGAAAAGTGCGCAAAATGACCATTTTATTTCATTTCTATCAGTCCATTTGTAAACTCTCATTCACTCTCATGACCATTTTCGCTCCCAAAGCTCGGACTCGACCAGCCAAGCTACTGCAACCTCCAATTTGACTCCATAGCTTGCCATTGTACCAGCTCGTCCACCCTTGGCACCGTTGAAACCAGGTATTTGCCCAAGTTCACCTATTTGCCCCTGTTTCACCGTTTTCTGTATTTCATTTGCATAAAACTCTGCAAATTACCGAACTTAAGACATTAAAGCACCTAAATGATGCCCGAAATTCTACAATCAACGTTCTGTCTGAAGAAAGCTCTATGAACCCCCGCCCACTTACAAATCTCACTGTCAAAATATGGTTTAAAGGTTCATATTGCTGGCGGAAGCCTCATATGGCCGTGCATTTCCCCTGTTACCATAATCCTCTGTAAAAATCCCACATTCAGCTCAGAAATCATCCCTGTTTCCTCAGTAGATTACCCACACAGTCTATCGACCCAGTGAAATTATCAAAGAGAGGAAAAGCTTACTCGAATTCTGCGAATTGGCCTCCTTTTGATAAGCTACAGACATTGAAGACTACTGCCTCAGTTCAAACTCATTTTCCAGCTACTTTGCAAATACTCAAAAGTGATTGTCCTTAGTTTGTTTCCTCACTAATCTTCACTCTAAGTGAAAGCACAGAAAAGTTCAAAATGGCCACTCCATCGGCTCTAGACATCCCTCCCATCAATTCACCAAACAAAGAGCTTGAAGCAATGGCCCTGGCTGACAATGATTATCTTATTCAAGACCTAGTTGGGAACAAGAATCATTTGCATACCTATTGCTAGCTAAGAAACAGTTTTCTTGGCAACTCTGACATGTATGGAATATGGGAGTCCAATTTACCACATTATTTCCTCCCCTCTGTCAATGTTTTTCCAGAGATTATTCACCTATGTGCTGCAAATTATGAACCAAATCAGAGATTTGTCAAGTCTCCATCTGGGAACATACTTTTTTATATCACTCCTGACTCCATCAACCAGATGTTAAATTTCAAGAAAACACAACTATTATATCATTTCTCCATGAAGCACTTACTAGACGATGCCTCCTATTTCCTTGCTCCCAAGATTGAAAGAATTGCGAAGACGTTTATGAAGGCAGACTGCCAACCTAAGGAGCCACCTCCATTCCTATATGACAATTTCAATGAGGTTGGCAAGTTACTAGTAGATATGATATCCTATGTGTTAGGTTTCAGAACGAGTGAACATGTGGATGAGACAGTGCTGGTTTTGTTGTCTTCATTCAGCCAAGGGCAACCTCCTTCTATCAAGTATAACTATGCCAAGTTCATAGCAAACAAAATTCATGACCAACTCATAAAGCTAAATAGGGAGGGAATCTTCAAATATTCCTCATACATCTACCATTTGTTCTTATATTATCAATCTGAAAGCTTCCAGTTTCCCATCAAGAAATTGGATTCAAAACGAGAAAGAAGATCTGTTGTCCTCTGGTCATCAGTATTCCATCAAGTCCAGCATTCTACATACTCTTACTATGAGTTTATTGACCAGTTTGTTTATCCAGTCTCCTGCCTCTTGATGAAAGCTCCTCCTCCTAGAATATCTTATGAAATACAGAACATATTGCAGCTATCTAAGAGATACAAATTAGGTGATTGGTATCTATATCAGGATCACACTATCATCAGAATTTATGGTTGTGAGCTTTGTCCTTACAGCCTGCCACGATATGTACCAATGAGGTTATTTGCCTTGGAATACTACAGGAAGATTATCAATTCAGATCTGACTCATTTTCACAACACCAAGAAGAAGGCTCGCCTGAAATTTAGAGACCGCCTAGGCCCCTTTATCATGAACAGGAAGGAAGGTTGGCAAGACGCTGACCTAATACTGAAGGATCAACTTATGTTGAAGAGAAGCTTTTGGTGGGTCCCTTATGACCCACTTGGCTTTATTAGTGCCAGAAGAGTCAAATATAGATTGACACCCTATATACACTGCAAAATCCCACACATTGAAAATTATGCTAATCAAGACGCGTGGGCACAAGGCACTTTAGTTGAAGAATTCACTCAGGAGGAAATTATGGAACAAAATGTTAAAGACCTTGAAAAAACTCTTGACTTAGATTCTTGTGAGCAGGTAACATTCAAGTGGCCACAACAAATTGGAGAGGGCACATCAGCTGCTGCAGCTGCAAAACACGGCCAAGCACCATCTTCATCAACAACATGTACAACAAAAGGCAAAGAGCCAATGGATACAGAACAGGTGACTACAGAGCTGCCTGGTACTTCAAAAGAGTAGTCCCAAGAACAGGCTCCTCCACAGCAAACAGAGGCACCCCAAATGCTAGTTTTACAGACTCCTTCCCATGAAGAAAGAGGCAGAAAACGTGACAGAGAAGATTCCACACCTGCCAGTGGATCTACACAGCAGCCTGAACCTAAGAGGCAAAGAGTTTATTCTCCATTTGAGGAGGAAATTAGTGAAGAGATCCTTGAAATCCCAAGGAGAGACAGAGAGGGAAGCAGACAAACACCGACCAGCTCTTTGCAACAAGAGCTAGACAAACAGCATGCCATGGAGGTGTCTTCCTCCACACAACAAAGCAAAAGACCAGCTAGTGGCAAAGCCAGCTTCAAAGAGATCAAAGCTCAAAATGAGCTACTAAGAATACAACTATATGACCATTTCCTGAAAGCAACACCTGCCAAGCAGGAAAGATTGATGGCAGCATATGATATCAAGGAAGAAAAAATGATTTTTAGCCACTTCAAACCCAAAGTTCAGCAGCCACAGACAGCTGCGGACTATGTCAGGACAAATTTGCAGGTCATGGCCAAAGACATCCACCCCATGGACCAAATTGAGCTACATAAGCAGACTGGTGAGATGGTCTATGCTACTTTAGCAGACAGGGCCACACTGGCTCATGAGTTAAAAGAATCATTGAAGAACACTAACATTTAGTTATATTTGGAAAGAATGTCCTCCACAGCTAAAGACAACAGAATTAAAACATTGGAGGACATTATTATTGACCTAGGACATGATCCTAAGGACCCTAAGGGTGTGAGGGCCCTCATGAAGAAAAAGGATGATGATATTGCTGCATTGAGAAAGCGATTGAGGTTGCCTCCTACTGAACACCCTCAAACTGCAGAATTAATACAAGAGAAAGAAACTGAAGATACATTAGATTTGCTGATGAAAGTGAATCAAGGGGTAATCCAGATGGAGGAAGAATTAGAAAAAGCAGGCCAGAGCAAGCAGGCAGAGGCCACCTCCCACCCACCTCCAGCAATTCTAGCTAATGTCCCTGTTCCTCCTACACAGTCAGCAACAATCCCAGCAACAACAGCAGCAACAACTACAACAACATTTGAATCAAGCATGAGCATGGAAGAAATGATGAAAGCTGTCAAGGAACTTGAGCTTCAGACTACATAGATAAAAGAGGCCAAAGAGAAATTGGCCAATCTTGAAGAAAAGTATGACAAGTCTAAAATGATAGTAGCTGAAAAAACTAGGGAAACCAAGGCCTTGAATGACAAAATTAAAGCCTTGGAACAAGAGCTAGCTTTAGACAACACCCTGATGGAAATAAAGAAGATTTTGTGGGCCAAGATAAATCAGTCAATCACCGGCCAATGGAGGTCAATTCAAGCCATGTATGAACAGGTGGAGCTAATTGGCAAAGCCCGGTTTGAAACTCAGAGAGCCAAAACAGCATTGGGAAACATGCCTGAGCAAGCCAACAAAATGATCAACTTCTTAAACCATCAAACCAGGGAAGAATTGGCAGCATTACGGATTATGAACAAAATAGATGCCATATTGACAACCAAGAAAGTGCTGACTTTAAGAAGTCTTATTCAGACTCTAGAAGCAAGATGTCGGGAAATCCAAAAGGATGTAGATAATTTTGAAATAAAGCTTGCAACACTACAGACTAGAGGATTGCCCAGCTTATTGACCAGCTCTGGAAGGTTATTGACACGTGACCAATATGCAACTAGGCTCAATAATTATGTCACAAATCAGCTTACTACTTCATCAAGTTCTTCAGCACAAGCAGGACCTCCTACAGGACAGACTCTCTATGATAAGCTGGAAAACTTATTTTATATGGAGCATGAAGTGAACCACCTGTTTGATATGCCACCCAACTATTTCAAATATACAGAGGAAGATGAGACACTCATCAAGATACAAAGGCATCAGCTTCCTCCTGAAGATTGGTGGCAAGCAATGCTGGCCATTTTGCCCAGGTGACATTAGTCTTTGGCTCTTTTTGCAATTTTCAAATTCCATGTCAGCTACAGGTCAATAGTAAGCACCGGATAAAGCGCAAGAAGGAACAGGCGGAGCGCGTCAAATCAATGACAAAGCAAAGAGCTAGAACAACAAGCCATAGAAGCGTGGATCTTGGAAGACACAGCCTCAGCCGACTCAAATGAACGAAAAAATCAACATTTTCTGACAGAAAAGAACAGCTGTTACTTTTGTATTTACTTCGGCATTTACTTTTTCGCCAACCGCTCCTAGGAGTTGGTGAAAGAATTTATGAGTTAATAACTCATCCCATAGATATTTTGTATCTCCTTTTTGTATATATATCCCCTCATAGAATGTATTTGGGGTTGGTTGGTTGATGAATTCATTTCATGAGAGACTCGCACTGTATATCTGAGAATTTCTTTAATCAAATACTGCTGAAAAGATTGGATGAATGACTGTTTGCTGTTTTCAAATGGTTGAAGAGTGACTGTGGAATTCTTGTGCTGCTACATGGAACAATAAGTGTTTCTTTGTTCTATTTCATTATATATATTTAACCATTATCGTATCATTGTCATAATAACAAGAAAAATGAATAGCCCAGACTTTGCTTAATTGCACTCTATGCTCAATTTCTGTTGTTTCTATGTGTTTTCCTCTGAATTAGATATAAATGTGAATTCCTTTTGGCTCATATTTCCCCTAATTCACACATGTATGACAGTTTTCTAGGAATTCTTGACTGCTCCTAGATAGAGCTCATTCACCTTCCCTCTGTTAAGTTGAAGGAGAGATTCTTAATTGCCTCTCATTCCTTAGACCTCATTCCATTCTTATTTAGCCTGAATGTTGTTTCATGTATAACTACCCTGCTCTATAGTCCCCTTGTAACCAAGAAAGCACACCAGCAGCCTTACTTCATGACTCCATGCCCAATGGTTTGAAACTCTTATACTCTGCATGCCAACTTTGCTTTGAACAAATCAACCATCCCACCAAAACTCAAACAAAATACAAAGAAACTCCATAACTAGCCTAAAATCCTTTAAACAAAGCTAAATCCTAAAGAGAGAGCCCTCTCTGACTACTGGTAGGCTAGGACATGCAGTCCAAAGATTGGTTTGTGGTTACCTCGGCCGTATTCCCTTAGGAGTCAAAGGGAACAACTTGAGTTATAACACCACTAACACAACCCTTACTCATACTCATCGTCATACTTCAAAAGTAACTAGTAAATCACCTTTTTTAAAACTTGATGTTAAATTTGAGCTGCCCATGTATAATGGTGAAGTGAATGCATAGAAGCTTGATAATTGGATTCGTTAGTTGGAGGTCTATTGCATGATTCAAAACCTTCAAGAGGATGTCATAAAGATTCAGTTAGCTTCATTGAGAATGGAGGGTGCAACACCAGTATGGTGGGAATCAAAGGCCCAAGAGGAGATTAAAAACACGGTAAGATCTCAATTTCTTGGAATGATTTCATTTCTGCAATAAAAAAAAAAATTCTACCCTCTAGCTTATATGCAAAAAGCCACTGTGAATTGGCAAAACTCTAGACATCTTAAAGGTCAAAATGTGCAAGATTGCACCCAAGAATTTATAAAAAGGTCTTTGATTTTAAGTGTAGATTTGCAATCACAGGATACATTGCTGAAGTACATAGGGGGTTTACACAGTTACCTTAGGCATACCATCTTAATGTTTAATCCCAATAATCTAGATGATGTGTGTGTACAAGTCACTCATCTTGAGGCAAGAGGGAAAAACACCCTAGAAGAAGGTAGTAAAAAGTCATTTAAGATTAAAGAAAAGGAAAAGGCTTTCAAAGGGAAGGCAAAGAAAAATGCGTCTATCAAAAAAGAAGGAGAGAAAGTTACATGCAAACATTGCTCCAGGGAGGGTCACGATGAAGCTCATTGTTGGAAGCTTCATCCCAAAACGAGACCAAAGAGAGACAACAATAAGGGTAAAAAAAAAACAACTGCAATCACTCAACAGGATTTGGGATTCGATTCGGGTGATGAAACTAAAATCACAGCCACGGGGTTAAAAGGAAAAGAATCCATTGCTAGCACTAGTTCTTCAAACTCACACAATGAAACTCCAAATGAAAAGAGGAGAATAGAAGTTTTTCACGTAAGGGTGATCTCAAAACACAACAAGATTGATACAATTTTCGATAGTGGCTCTCAAACAAATCTTATCACTAAAAACATTATCAAAAGTTTAAACTTGGAAACTGTTCCACATCATAAACCATATCCACTTAGATGGGTGTGTGACAATGCACAATTGCAGGTTACTAGAAAGTATAAACTGAAATTCACCATTACTACAAATTTCATAGATGAAGTGGAGCTTGATGTTGTGTCGTTAGATATCTATGGCATAGTTTTGGGTAGCTCGTACCTTTATGACAGAAAAGCTATCTTCCATAGACATGAAAGAAATATCATTTATTCAAAGATGGAGTAGAATATATTGTGAGAGCTCATAGCAAGAAAATAAATCTTTCGCTTGTTAATGCAGGGAAAATGAAAAGACTAGTGAATTCGAGCAAGATTTTTGGGTTTCTAATGATCAAACCCAATAATGATGTTGATAATGAAGCTTTTAAAGGTTGTGATTCAAATTTTAAATATGAATTGGTTGACGTAGTTAACCAATATGATGAGATGTTTTAGGAACCAAAGGGATTACCTCCCAAGAGAGGAATCCAACATGAGATATAGTTGCAGCAAGATTGTCCTCTTCCTAACATTGGCATGTGCAAGATGTCGGTGATGGAAAACACAGAAATTAAGAAGCAAATTCAAGAGTTGTTGAATAAAGGGATCATTAGACCATCTTCCTTGCCATGTTGTTCACCTATTGTCTTGGTGCCAAAGAAGGATGGAACATGGCGCATGTGTGTGGACTTTCGTGCATTGAACAAAATTATGGTAAAGAACCATTACCCACTGCCTATAATAGATGATTTACTTCATCAATTGAAAGATGCAAAGTATTTTACTAAGCTGGACTTAAGAAGTGGCTACCATCAAATTAGAATAGCTGAAGGAGACATTTGGAAGACAACATTCAAAACAAAACAAGGATTATTTGAATGGCTAGTTATGCCTTTTGGTTTATGTAATGCTCCTGCTACATTCATGTGTGTGATGAATGATGTGTTGAGGCCATTTCTTGATGAGTGTGTCATAGTCTACTTAGATGACATCTTAATTTTCAGTAAATCTCGTGATGAACATGTCATGCATGTAAGAAAAGTACTTGATGTCTTGAAAAAGAATAGTTGTATCTTAAGATGTCAAAGTGCGAGTTTGGAAAAACTTCTTTAGTTTACTTGGGTCATATTATTGGAGGAGGTGAGTTGAAAATAGATCCCTCCAAGGTTGATGTCATTGTGAATTGGCCAAGGCCCAAGATAGTTACTGAGGTAAGAATATTTTTTGGGAGCAGCCAAATATTGGAGGAAATTCATTGCTAATTTTTCTCTTATAACCTCTCCTTTGCATGCGTTGACAAGTGTGAAATTGTTTTTTTAGTGGGGAGGCAAACAACAAAAGGCCTTTGATGCATCGAAGGAAAATATTAGTACAACTCTAGTATTTGCACTTCTAGACTTGAGACAGTCATTTGAGATTCAGACTGATGCTAGCAACTATGCCATGGGTGCAATCCTCATGCAGCATGGTAAGCCTATTTCTTTTAGAAGCTTTTAATGGTGCAGTGATTAACTATCCTACATATGACAGGGAAATGTATGCATTGGTGCAAAGTGTGAAAAAATTGAAACACTACTTGATGGGTAAGGAAATAGTCATTCACACTGATCATCAACCATTGCAATACTTGCAATCACAATCAAAGTTGCAGCAATCAAGGCACTTCTGATGGATGGGTTTTCTTCAACAATTCCACTTGGTAATCAAGTATAAGAAAGGTATCTACAATAAAGTTGCTGATATGCTTTCTAGGCCTATTGTTAGTGCAACTACTTTACTCAATCATAATTATGTTTTACATGAAAGTTATATTAAGCAATATGCATTAGATAATGACTTTCAAAATGTTTATGCAAGCTTGAGTCAAGGTAACCAAGTAGAGGATTTGGATTATAATTTGCATGATAACTTGCTGTACCATCTTGGCAAGCTTTATATTCCATAGGGAGAAAGAGTTAACATCATAAGAGAGGCACATACTTCTCTTATTGTTGGTCATTTTGGTGTAAGTAAGATGGTGACACATCTAGAGAGGTATTGTTATTGGCCTCGTATGCTTGAAAGTGTGTATCATTTTATTAAAGGATGTCCATTATGTGCAATCAGTAAGCCTAGCAATAGGAAGTTAGGATTGTACACACCACTTCTGGTTCCGTCATGATCGTGGGAGAGTGTTTCTATGGATTTTGTAGGAGGTCTTCAATTGTCAAGAAGAGGTCATGATTATTTGTATGTAGTTGTGGATAGGTTCAAAAAAATGTGTATTTTGGTGCCATGTAAAAAGCAAGTTACAAATGAACAAACTGCTCAGTTATTCTTTCAGAATGTTTGGGTGCATTTTGGATTGTCCACATCCATTGTTAGTGATCGAGATTCTCTCTTTGTTGGGAATTTTTGGTCAAGCTTGTAGGGATTCATGGGCACGAAATTGAAAAAGAGTACAACTTTTCATCCACAAACAGATGGTCAAACAGAAGTGGTGAACAAAACATTGATACATCTTCTTCGTGGGTATTGCAACAAGCATCCTAAGTTGTGGGTTTAACATTTGCACTATATTCAATATGCTTACAACCGAGCTAAGCACTCTTCACCTCAAACTTCGCCATTTGAGGCATGCTTGGGATACTCGCCTAATTATCCTTTGGATTTTATTTTTGGCAAAGATGTTATTGAAGGTCATAGCAACATAGACAAAGAAAGAAAGTTCATTGAACAAATCCAATTAGTACACCAAAAGGTTCAAGAACCACTTGAGAAAAGCCAAGGCAATTACAAAGCAAGGCATGACAAGCATCGTCAAGATCACAAGTTCCAAGTTAGTGATGAATTTTGGATTCACATTAACAAAGAGATGCTCTAAGGAGAAGGTAAAAAGCTAAAACCAATGAGATATGGTCCATTTAGAATTTTGGAAAAGACTGATAATAATGCTTTTAGGTTGGATTTGCCTTCATATATGCAAATTTATGTTGTTGTTAATGTTGAGAATTTAAGGTTGCATGAGCCTCCTTTAATTGAAAATCAAGGAGAGAATATTAAAATTCCATCTATTGAAGACTCTTCTCAAGAATTCCTTAATGAGCTTCAGTAAGAAATTATACTTGACAGAAGAATAAGGATATCAAAAAGGGGAAATGTTGATTATCTTCAAGTGGGGCTCAAGGGTACAAATCCTTTAAAATCCAAATGGATAGAGGTTGGAAAGGTGATGGAACTGTGCCCTCACCTGCTGGACTATTGGAAGTGATATTTTGGGGTCCAAAAGGCTTCTAGTGGGGAGGAGTGACCAGGTGCTAAAAATTAGGCTCAAACTCAAAGTGGTAGAATATTGATAAACTTAGCTTCAGATCGAAGTGCTCGTCATCCTGATTCGAATGGTGAGAACGACACTCGAATCTAAGCTCATATGAAGAAGTTAGAGCAAGTCAAAGTTCAGGTTTGACTTAGACAGATGGTAGGAGAAGATATCGTGGTAGGACTCTTCAGAGAATGGGGAAGCGCCAAGTAGCAGGCCACCATTAGCCCCGTATTTCATAAATTGCATATTGGAGGCGGGTCAGTGTTAAAGAATCGACCCCAGAGCAAGCCAAGGTGCGATGTGATAATCACAATCGCACATCGCAATAGGGAAGGCATTAAAGAATTGCCCCCAAAGCAAGTCAAGGTTGCGATGTGATGGCCACAATTGCACATCGTAAAAGGGAGGTGTTATAGGATTGGCCCTGACAAGATCATGTTGCGACTGTGATATCACAATCGCATATCGCACAATGCAAAGTCTTGTTATATGTATTACCCTGGCTCCATCGATTGTGATATATTCTAGATGTGATACAATTATACTACTTGATAGTTCTATCGGGTCCACCGCTTATCACAATCGCATATCTCCCACACCGCATTCACAAACCATAAGACTCGCTGATTCCCAATGATTGCGATTTGTGATGGAGATGTCGGTGATGAGAGTTTATGGTCGTCGTGTGACGAAATTTTGCCCAGATGATGCTTTTTAGAGCGAAATTGTAGGATCATGTCGGAAATGGTGCAATTTATGGAGCAAATATTGGGAAAACTAGGAGAGGTCATAACTTCTTTAGTTCTTCACCAAATTGGAGAAAAAAGAGAGGCCAAATAACCATTTTTGGATATTCTAGACTCATGGGAGGAGGTTTCAGAGGCATTTGAGCATTGTAAACACAAGCTGGACCAAGGATACGTAGCCCAGGGGGTTGAACCCTTTTATCATGTTCCTGTTGTAATGTGTTTTTGATAATTTTATGTACATGTTTATGGTGCTATTCAATCTCTTATTTATGTTAAATTGCTCATAAAATTAACATAAAAACTCATCATTTCACCTGCAAAAATTCATGAATCCTTAAGCACAATGAAAGCATTTTGTTTCTAATCTGAGGAGGATCTTAGAACAACAATCTAATATTCTAAATTAGACTAGAAACCTAAGAGATTAAGAGGACCAAAGCATCCAGAAATTATGAGAAGGTGGAGACATCCACCTCGATGGAGCTAGGATGCCCTTGATCGCTAACGCTTATGCATAGAGCTAGAGCTACCACATCCTTAATCATTTTAAGACATTTTCCCACTATTTTTTGGTTGAGCACCACCTCATCTAGCATCAACAAAATTTCTTCCTTTGTGATGCATGAGCATTAGAGCTTCCAGTCATTAAGTCATCGATGAGAAAAAAATTTAAAAAGGAGCCTTGATTTTTGAGAATAATTTATATTCTTCTATGTAAACAAATTGTATTTTCCAAGTTGGTAGATTTTATGCATTTTAGAACTAGATGATTCATAGTTTTAGAAAAGATATGGATAACTGTGATTTTGTCCATAAGGCAAAAGCAAATCTACCTTGAAAAAACATGAGAGATTCTAGGGATAGTTTGAGTGAATTTAGAATTTATAAAAATATGATTTATGGAATTATTTAGGATTTAGGAAAATCTTATTTATGTAGTGATTTATGGAGTGCTTTTAGGATTTAGAGAAAATATTGCATTTCTTAATTCTACTTATTGTAAGCCTATGAGCAATGAGAGAATGACCAAATGAATGTAGAATCAGACCATAGAGGGTGAATGGAGAGAAACATATGTTTATGAAATAGATTGTATGTACATAGTTTTTGTTGAATGAAAGCATATTTATACTCATGATCGTCTTTGTGCATGTGTGAATGAAGAATTCCAACATCTATGTAAAACCTAGAATTAGTATAATTTCAATATTTGTGTCCATTTAAAATTGGTGTTAAATTCAAATGCACCCAACTTGAAATTTGTATGATGGCATGGATTAATATTGCCATTCAACTGAAGGAAAGATGTAAATGCTAATGGAATAGAGCATGGAGAGGTAATAATCCTTAGATTGTTTCCTCAATTTAATGGTGACATGAGCTAAGGCATTTTCCAGCCTTTGATACACTTTACTCTAGAATTAGTATTATATTTTGGTCTTAACTAAAATTACAGGCTCGAGAAGTTGAACTTTGCAAGGAAAGTTCTTGACCTTCTGGTCTTGTCTTTGCATCCTTACTGTTCACAATCACCCTCCCCAACAACATTGTCATTATATAATAGAGGTCAATGGTTAACAAATACTCATTTAGCCTGTCATGGGTGTGCCCCATGTCAAGCACCCAGTCTCTAATGTCCTCCAACACCTTTGAATCCGATAGGCGGTTCCTCTTCACTGCAAAATTAACTTCAAATTCTTGTAATTCCTCTTGGATTGCAACAAGAACTCTCTCAAACTAGATGAGCTGAGGCCTCAACCCTCATTCTGGCTCAGGAAGCACCAAACTAGCCTTGAATTATGCTTCCTCGATGACATCGAGCTTGCAGCTAAACCATGTCGTCACACAAAGAAACCTAGACCAGATACCCTTGTTGTAGAGAAGGAAGAAGAATCTCAAGCTTTAGAGAAGGCAAGACCCTATGGAGACTCCACTTCTCTGTAAAATCCTAACGAACATGCGAGATTGAGAAGGTCAACACACACAACAAGGGAAACATTAGCCCAACATGCCAACCAACCAACATATTTAAAACCATGAGTGGATGCTTGAAGAGGGAAATGAACACCAAAGACTAAATCAACTTGAGAAATGATAGGTTGGACAATGCAATTAAGCTATCGCCACGTGTGAGCATTGAAATACCTCTACAAAGCAACCTTCCAGATTTAATGCACCCTCACATTTAACACTGCATAACATAATTGTTCCCTCGTTTCACACTAATTAAAGTCAGGTTTCCATGTCAACCACCCTTAGTGGTTAGGGTGATGACGCACCTCATATGGGAGTAAGAATCATGAATTTATTACTCAAATTTGAGATGGTCTTCCCTATCTTTATCCAACACTTCTACTCCATCATTACTCACAATAAAGGATTCAATTTGCTTGGCACCACTTATTTTTAGTGAGTTATATATTAGTGCTTTAGGTATGGATTATTTCTTGAGTTATCTACTAATGCTTTAAGTGTGGATCTATTTCTTGAGTTATTTGTTAGTGCTTTAAGTGTGTTCTCGACAAAAACATCAAAGGTAATGGCATATTAGTGTGAGAAGGTTTAAATTAAGTGTTTTGCGTTGCAGGTAATATCATCATTCTTATGTAGAGTGAATGATGATGATGACGGTGATGATGATGATGATGTAATTTTAAGGTCACAATTAAGTTAAACACCCAATTGATGTATGAGCCCCTTTTTGGTAGGACAAAGAATCCCCCTCCATGTAATAATTAAAGTATTAAATTCTACATAGGTGTACATACTCCAACCTTTATGGATTTAAATTTATGACCTCTCATGAGGAAAAACATATTCTAAATCATTAAACTTACTCAAACTCCTTCATACTTTTATAAATATTTTATTGTTTTTAATAAAGTAGAGATATATTTCCCATCAAACATAACATAGAATTTTTAATTGACACTTTTAAGTTGATACTCAAATACTAAATTAACCTATATACACCTCACTTTTAGGATTTTTAATAAACATGATAACATCAAGGAAGTCCTAGAAATTGAAAAGCATCCTAACAACTTTAATTGAGAAGATGATTACTAGTTAAGCCATTCTTGGAAGCCCACCATCCATTTCTTATCATCAAAATCATGTCCCTCTAACATAAATTCTAACCCTTCTTAATCCCTTTTGTTCCCTCTGCCCTCTTTTATTTCTTCTTGTTCCTATCCCTATCTTTTTTTTTTTTTTTTTTTTTTTTTTTTAATTATCTTCTATCGTTTAAATCCCCATATGCCTCGCCACCCTCCCTTTTACTTCCTTATTGCATCCCTTTTTATGATTATTATATATTCTCTCTTACTATTTCTCTCTTTGCATCATTTTTAATATCTAATCATTTCTTAATTCATTTTGTTCATTTTTTCTACAATCCAATTTCATCCTAATAATATTAATATAATAAATTGTAATTCTAATAATTATATTACTTAATTTAACTCAAAATTCCGAATAAATAAAATCTAAATTAAAATTCTTAACTAATTCAAGAGTTTGACTTCTTGATTATTGACCAAATTTTAATTTTATTTTACCCAATAAGAGTTCCAAATCAAATTTTAAATATTTTAATTTTAATTCATTTCTAAATTTTTGGAATTTATTTTTATATTTTTAATATTTAATTAGTTATATTTCATAGTATTAGTCAACAATTTTATTACTATTTATACAACAATATCTTATTTTCACCTACCCTAATGCTCAATTTCCTCCCTTCTCTATATATCTTGGTCAAACGATCTTCCTATATCAGCTAAGTTTCATGTCCCTCAAGATGGGTAAAGTGTTCATGTTCCCAAAGATGAGTAAAGTGTTTACTTGAAACATGCACATCATTAAACAAAATTCACAGTTTACGATTTCTACTTTTCAATATTAACATTCTTTTTAATCTTAATGCCATATTTTATCTTTAATTTATAAATATTATCTATATAAGTGATTAATCCAATCTCAGAAACTAAAATATAATATTAACCTTCTTTTTAATCTTAATGCCATATTTTATGGAATATCTATAATTTATAAATATTATCTATATAAGTGATTAATCCAATCTAAAAAACTAAAATTATCTTTTTGTCTAGACTAGTAAGAAGAACATGAACATTGCCAAGATAATAACTAATTCTCATAAGCTTCAAAACCAAACTGGCCTTGGTAAATCTCTAAAACACCATGGAATGAAAGAGTTTGTGTGTGATCCTAAAAGGATTGAGGATGAAAAATACTTTATCTTATATTGCCCATTTTATACTCATATTTAATCTAATTTCAAAATATTTGTCTAAGTAACAACTTTATGGATTTTTTAGCTCAACAAAACTATGATGATAATGAGAACACTTTTCTCGCTTCTTTTGAGCATAGAAATATAATGTTAAAGAATTATAATTAATCTCTTACATTCTTAAAATGAGGTAAACTATATCTCTTAATAGATGTTAATCACCTCATTATTAAATACCATCTTCTTATAAATACATTTTCAACTAAATAAATCCCATCTTCATATAAATATATTTTAAACTAAATATTTATATTTAAGATATTCTTATAGTAATAGTAAATAATAATAATAAATCATCTAATATTAAAATCACACCAAAACTAAACATCAAGTTGGTATATAAAACTCTTTTGTTTATAGGACGCAAATCTCTATACACATTAATTTAAGCAAATATAGAGCTTGAGTCTAATGGTTAAGAGCATGTGTTTCCTCCTAAGACGTTATAGCCTCAAAACCAGAGGGGTAGAGTACGTATGCCTTAGATTTAGTAGTGAAATCACTCCACGGAAATAGGTCCCTTATCCCACAAACAAGAGAATCTTATACACCACAAACTTAGCCATAACCGTAAATTTAGATAATAATAATATACTCTACCTTTTGAATTTAAACCTATAATCTTTTACCTTTTAATTTTTTTTTTTTTTTTAACCCACTTTAACCTTAAAATTATGTATACCACCTTAATAAATACCATTATTCCCAAATGCTTAACTCTACCTAACGTTATTGTGGTCGGGTCTCACATTTACATGATTCCAGCTACCTCTTTGTCACTTGGTAGGTAGCAGAAAGTCTACATACTACTTATAAATTAGCTGCCACTTTAGGCGGTTTGTCGCTTCTAAAATCATACCAAATCTTCGAACTGCAAACCTAGACAATGATTCACGGAGTCCATGCAATGTATTGCCTAGTCACCCGTTTTGACTTCAATTTGAGATGACACGTAATCGTCAAACGTGGCCCCGCCGGCTTCGAGACTAGACCAGTGGAGGGAGAGAGAAGCATGGCATCTGCCTTTTTGCTCATCACTCTGATTCATTCGAGATGCTTTATTCATTCATGCAAGCAACTAACCTCCTAAAGCCAATAACCTCATAAATCAAGCGTTTCAAGTTCTTTCGAGCCTTTAGAGCTTCCGAATAAATCTATAGTTGTGAGGTAACTTACGCAGGATTTTTGGATTTAGAACCATGGGAAGGGATGTGTTATTCTGGCATAGGTTTTGGCATGAGGGTATAATAAAGTTAGAGGCGGCCTCGGATTGGTGGGATGAAGTTGATGAATCCCAGAAGTGGCAGGACGGCATTTATTACGCACTCTGTGCTGCTTATTCCCTGGTTGCAGCGGTGGCTCTGGTAAGTGATTTGGTACATGAAATTGCATGTCGGTACCCACTGCATTGGTGGTGTTGTTTTTTATTTTTTCGTTTTCCTGGTCATATGGAAGATTTCATTTACTCCCGTGGGCACAATGTGGGTTCAACCACGACACCCAAATGCTCCAATAGGTTTTGATTGACATTACCCAAATGCTCAGATAGATTTTATTCATATACTCACTACACATAACGCGCTGAAGGGTCAAGGGTTTTGATCGACATACCTAAATGCTTCAACAGATTTTGATTAATATACCCAAATTGTTCAATAGCTTTTGAGCTTGGTTTGAGCTTAGTGTTCAAACATGACTTCATGTTTATTTAGTTAGCCATGTTATCACGGGTTTGGAAAGTATGCACTCGTTGTTTACTGATCATTAATCTTCTTGTTCTTGGTCTATATGATTTATTCATAGTGGTTCCTGACGGGAGGGATGGGGTTCTTTGAATGGGCAAAACCCATTAGTCCACCTCTGTATGCCTTGATGAGAGAGCAAGTCATACCTGCATTGGTGTAGACTCGTTGTTTTTACTAGCAATGGTTAAAATACCTACTTGGAATCGTGATACTAGAACTCTTGTGGAGCATAGTGGGGTGCATGACATTCGTAAATTGAGAGGTTGGTGTGGTTAGTGTTGTAGCATTTGTAAATTAGGATGTCAGTGTGAATAGGAGTGCAGAATTTGCAAACTAGGCAGTGGATATGCTAGAATTGTTGGTGCCCTGTAATGAGTTTGCATTTGCAGGGATAGAGAAGTTTAAAATGCAACTTGGAGCATCAGAATTCATGAAACTTATTAGGAAACTCTCCTACCAAAACAAAAAACTTGAATTAGGCAACGAAATAAAATAAACAGATAACAGTGAGGTCAATGTAGTGTGTGCTTTTTTTTGTTGGTAAAGGACTCTTTGTTAATGAAGTGGATCTACCTTTGGCTAAGATGCTAAGATGCTACAAACGATGGGTATCTATTCCACCTAATTGGCTCAACTTGGAGTTGGCCTTTTTTGCCCAGATATGTCACATCTGGGCCATCAAGGTCTTTGAGACTTCAAGGCAGTCCCTAATGTGGCACGACTCAGTTTGAGACATTAACATGGCAATATGTCTTTGTAGGGTTTTGAACGTAGATCTCAAAATTGAAAGTCCTGTGATTTAACCTCTTGAATATTGATCACTCTCTACGTCAAGAGAGTGTTAAGTTGTCCAGTAGGATTCCATAGTTGTTGTGGTCGCCAATCCATATGGCATCCCTCATCCCTCCACAAAGGGATGAGGCTGGGGAGCTCATAAAAAATAAGATGACCATCTTCTTAACATCCTATCTAAATGGCTATAATAGATTTTCAAAAGTAATGTGGGACTGCTTGCTTGGTTAGGTGGGTAGGTGAGCTTTTGTAAACTGTAGGTGTAGGCTGTAGCTATAGGGTTAGAAATAACCCACATGCTAGTATTGGTTTTTGGGAATGGGAGAATCCAAATGCTCTATTGTAATTTGTTAGAATAAACATAAACATGTAAATCAGTGAGATAACAGGCTTCTAAACAAAATGATGAAAAAGTTTATACAAGGCGTTGTGAAAAGATATAGGCTTGCTTCATTGGTGCGTGATATTGCAAAGGCCCAAATTCCAAAGTGATTTTCAGTGGTAACTCTAAACACAGGTTCTATATTTTTATCCTAATGCACCACATTCATGTTCATGTCTGATGCGAATGCCTGCCTATGGCTGGTTTGTGGTTTTAGTATTTGCTATTAAGTATAATTGCTGTGCATATGAACTAATAATGCCATAGAAATATAATTGCTTTGCACATGAACTAATAATGCCATTCGTACTGGTTTGGAAAAGCATTTGAACTGTCTATGTGCATACGTATTATGAGCCCTCTTTCGTAAGGAACATGAATGTGAGCCTCTGAGACATGACAAAAAACTGATAGGTTATGAGAATATACTTGGAAACTTTTACTGTTTGTGTTGTAAGGATTTCCAACAGAGTCCGGGGAACTAGTTGAGTTACATTTGGGATGCTGTTACATCTAGTGTAAAGCCTAAAATTTGTTTGGTGAGTTATTTTTTGTAGCAAAAGTCTGGCAATATACTGATATTCTATAGATGTGGTGTTAATGTGGCATTGTTAAAACAGATTTAGGTATTCATCCATTTTGAGGAACAGTTGAAAGGGAAAATCCAGAAATAAGATCCTGATGGAAGGGAGTGTTTTTTTTTGACATTTTGGATAGCCTGCTAAACGTATCTCTAAGCTAATACGTAATTTTGAAAAAACAAAACGATTTTCTGAATTTTGCAGTTCTCAACAATTATATCTTTATCAACATTGGTTAATAGATGGACCAATTCTTTATCAACATTGGTTAATAGATGGATCAATTGCTAGGCATCTATTCAACTTGGGGGATTCTAGAAGTTTTAGAGGAGTTTGGATATATATATTTTTTAATTTTTAGATTTCTTTGTTACAATTTGCGAGAATTGGTGAAGTTATGGCAGGTAAATTTCATTTCTTCCATATGATTGTTAGCTAGATGTGTGTTATACTTGAATAGTGTAGGGTGCACATATTCAATTATCCTGGAGTTCTACTTGTGACACCTGGAGGGTATTCAAGTCCATCTGTATTTAGGAAAGCACAAGGAGCAGCATAGGGTAAGGCATCCTTGAGTTTGAAACAGAATTTAAAACTTTAAAATGTAGTTTTTCATATAGTATACGTGGTTGAATGATCTGGAATGATCTATTCCGCAAGGAGAGATGCCATATCTTCTAGGTTAAAACTTAAAGGAATTACTGTAAAGTATGGATGCAAGGAAGGTCAGATAACTACTAAAGAATCTGAAGAACATAGGATATAAATGCTGCAGATGGTGATATAAACCTTGATTTATGCGTTGGCTGGAGGTAATGAGCTTAATCAAAATAACATTTCATCATCTCATGACTTATATGAGATTATACAAATACTCTGCATGCACAACTATCACGTGTTATATATATATATATATATATATATATATTTACCATTTGTGAGTATTGGTGAAGTTATTGGAAATTTCATTTCTTCAATATGATTGTTAGCTAGATGTGCTTTTTACTTGAATAGTGTAGGGTGCAGATATTCAACTATCCTGGAGTTCTACTTGTGACACCTGGAGGATATTCAAGCCCATCTGTATTTAGGAAAGCACAAGGAGCAATATAGGGTAAGGATTCCTTGAGTTTGAAACAGAATTTAAAACTTTAAAATGTAGTTTTTCATATAGCATATGTGTTTGAATGATTTGGAATGATTTAGCTTTTCTAGGAGTGGCATTTGCACTCCCACATTGAACTCTTACTGGATGTATCCTCTAGTCCCAATGATCTACTTTTGTGGTCCTTCGTTGGACATTAAGCTCAATGAGCTTGATTGTGGGGAAAAATCCACAGTTAAGCGCGCTTGAGCCAGAGGCGATCTGGGATGGGTGACCTCTCGAGAAGCCCTGGTTACCGGGTGTAATCCTCGGAAGTGATGTTTGATGCTATGTGATTCATTTCACTAGTTTCAATCCCACTTCTTCACCCTTGTGAGCGTTACCCGATGTAATGAGTGCTAAGTGGACTGTTCAAAAATCATGAGAATTAGTCAATTACGACTACCTCTCATGGAAATGGTCATACATGAATGACTTACTTAACGCAATTGAATCCCAAAAACTGATATCTAATATAATGCACTGCGAAAACCCCTTAATACTTAAATTCAAAAGAGTGAAGGGAACTCTACTTGAATGGTTCATGAGGCATAATACTTGCTAAGGTTTTGCAAATGGGGTAGCAAGCTAAGTGAGCTTGATTGTGGGGAAAAATCCACAGTTAAGTGCTCTTGAGCCAGTGGGGATCTGTGATGGGTGACCTCCCGGGGAGTCTTGGTTACCAGGTGTAAGCCGCAGAAGTGATGATTGATGCTATGTGATTCATTTCACTAGTTTCAATCCCACTTCTTCACCCCTAAGAGCATCACCCGATGCAATGAGTGCTAAGTGGACTATTCAAAAATCACGAGAAATTAGTTAGTTACAACTACCTCTCATGGAAATGGTCATACATGAATGACTTACTTAACGCAGTTGAATCCCAAAAACTGATATCTAAAAACCCCTTAATACTTATAATTATCTTATCTTATCTTATCCTATTCTACAAGGAGAGATGCCCTATTTTCTAGATTAAAGGAATTATTGTGAAGAATGGATGCAAGGAAGGTTAGATAACTACTAAATAATCGATACAAATGCTGCAGGTGGTGATATAAGCCTTGAATTATGCGTTGGTTGGACTATTCAAAAATCATGAGAAATTAGTTAGTTATGACTACCTCTCATGGAAATGGTCATACATGAATGACTTACTTAACGCAGTTGAATCCCAAAAACTGATATCTAAAAACCCCTTATTACTTAGAATTATCTTATCTTATCTTATCCTATCCTAGAAGGAGAGATGCCCTATTTTCTAGATTAAAGGAATTATTGTGAAGAATGGATGCAAGGAAGGTTAGATAACTACTAAATAATCTGAGGAATATAGGATACAAATGCTGCAGGTGATGATATAAGCCTTGAATTATGCATTGGTTGGAGTTAAAGAGCTTAATCCACAGGAGGATGCTTTTTAATAATTATAGAATAACATTTCATCATCTCAGGGCTTAATGAGATTATACAAATACTCTGCATACACAACTGTCAAGCTTTTTGATATATATATATTTTATTAATATTAAATTTCATCTATTACCATTTGTGAGGATTGGTGAAATTATGACAGGTAAATTTCATTTATTCAATATGATTGTCAGCTAGATGTGCTTTTTACTTGAATAGTGTAGGGTGTACACATTCAACTATCCTGGTGTTCTACTTGTGACACCTGGAGGGTTTTCAAGCTCATCTGTATTTAGAAAAGTACAAGGAGTAGCATAGGGTAAGGCTTCCTTGAGTTTGAAACATAATTTAAAACTTTAAAATGTAGTTTTCGTATAGAATACGTGGTTGAATGATCTATCCCACAAGGAGAGATGCCCTATTTTCTAGGTTAAAGGAATTATTGTAAAATATGCCTGCAAGGAAGGTCAGACAACTACTAAATAATCTGAACATAGGATTCAAATGCTGCAGGTGGTGATATAAGCCTTGATCTCTGCGTTGGTTGCAGGAAGATGCTTTCTAAGAATTATCGAATAACATTTCATTATCTCAGGGCTTAATGAGATTATACAAAATTACAAACACTCTGCATACTCAATTGTCAAGTGTTTTGATATATAGCATTCATCCTTTATATTGATGGGTAATCTTTAAGAAATGGTTGAAACATTGCAACTCTGTATGATTGTGATCGATATCATGGTGGGTATGGTGCATTAGTAAATCACTGAATTATTTGGCGGATATAATTTCTCGGTATTTATGTTGTATGCCATATGAATGACTGATTTGTTGAGTTTAGTTGGGTTGTATGAATGACAGATACAACTCATTCGTATTCAATTGCGGGTACCAGAGTATGGGTGGACAACGCAAAAGATTTTTCATTTTATGAATGTTATTGTAAATGGAGGTAAGGGGTGACATTAGCACTTTTATTGGTAGATTCATGTATCGCATTGCATATACGATGTCCTTATATTTTATCTGCTTGTTTATGTTATTTATCATATGGCAGTACGCGCTATACTCTTTGGATTTCATAAAGATATATTCATTCTGAGGCCAAAGGTAAGCTTATCTCCCCATTCTGTAGGTGAACTTATTATAGATTTTTGAAATAAATGCGATCCAGTTTCCTAGTTTCTTATGTGTTGTTTAATATTTTATAGTACGTTATGCATGTTCATGCATTTGGTTCCTGAATCAAATGTCTATATCCATATAATACACTTTTCCATAGGAGGAAAGTAAAATCATGTGAACTCTAAAGGCGTGCAAAAAGTTTTTCTCATGGACATTCAAAATTGGGTTCTTGTGTCAAAATGTTAGGTATACTATATATCATAGTTATTAGAATTAGGCCTAGAACCGGACCAGTCAAGTGCAAAATCACAAACAAGTGGAAAAAAGGTTAACTAAAATATACATAAAATATTCAAATTTGAAGAAAAACATATTGTTTTTCAGACGATGGTAAGCAGATTCTGCACTTAAGGAATAATTCTAAAAACCCTAGTTAAATTTGAAAGCTAGAAACCTATAAATTTTAAAAACAGAAATGTTTGAGTCCTAGACTCTAGTGTCTACAAACACATACTACAGGAATATAACAATAGCGAGTACACAAATCTGAATTTTCAATCACATTAATCTTCTATTGAATATGGAAAGAAGAAAATACAGTGCAATAGCTCAAAACCAAAACTCCCAATCCAAGACAATTGTGTGCCCTTCATCTCCTTTATAGAATATGAAGATGAAGGAAGATACAATGTATCTGGTCATATTCATGAAGCACTTGAGGTGACTCAGTCAAACCCTAGGCTTAGTCTAATCACCTAGCGTGCCTTAGCTGCAAGGATAATTGTGTCAGGTAAGTGCACCTCAACTGGAAGATGAAATGGAGCATGCAAGCATGAATCCCCTTCCTTTAAGAACTGCACTCCCACCTAAACTGGATTCTTGCTCATGCAAGCACCCTAGGCAATTTAGGGATGTGCACCCTGTCTAAGGTGAAATCATAAATGCATTCTAAAACTGAACTGAACTGAAGCAAACTGGAAATTGCTAAATCTGGAACAGAAATAAACTAGATATAATTGAAGGTGGCAAAACTGGAAATATACTAAGATTAGCGCTTGCATGTGCTCAATACTCGCCTACATAATTGTGCTTCTCTCACACTCTGCTGTGTGGAGGAACCAGGACAAACTGTTGCCATACTGCTGCTGTATGGACTTGAGATAACTGTGCACTTATTGGTGCTGTATGGACCTTCCACTATACCTGCTCACTGAGTGCACCCTGGTATTGCGGAGAAGACTGTTGGAGCTAAACAAGGTAAAAATTTAACATTACCTTTTAGTGAGAAAGTGTTACCATCAAACTTAGTCTCTTCTTGAACATCTCAAACTTCTCCTTTGCCAGGGCCTTTGTCAAGATATCTGCAACCTGCTGATCTTCTTGAACATACTGTAAAGCTACTGTTCCCTTCTGAACTCCGCCAAAGAAAGTGGTACTTGATGTCAATGTGCTTGGAGCAGTCATAGAATGCTGGATTCTCATAGAGTTTGATACAACTCTGATTGTCATAGTAGACCTTAGTTAGCTACAACATCTCACCTGCTAGCTCTGTTATCAACTTGATAAGCCAGATGGCTTTACATCTAGCAGTGCTGGCTGCCATGTACTCTGCCTCTGTTGAACTAAATGCTACTGATGCTTGCTTCTTGTTGAACCAAGATATTCCTCCTGGACCCAAATTGAAGTAACAACCTGGAGTACTCTTCCTGTCACAAGCATTGTCTGTCCAGTCAGAACCAACAAATCTCCACAGCATCAACCTACAATTTCTTGCATACCTCATACCCTAACATACTGTGCCTTTAACTAATGGGGCATATGTTTTGCAGCTACCCAGTGAATCTGCCTTAGCTTAACCATTTACTGGCTCAAGGCGTTCACTGTACTGTAAAGGATATCTCAGGTCTGGTATTAACCAGCTAAATTTTAAGATCCAATCAACTAACTATACAACGAAGGAACGAAGGATCTACCAAATCTGAATGTGAATCAGCATGCAACTTCAGATTTGGTGTCATAGGAATAGGTAAAGGTTTATAGCATACTTATACTTGGACATAGACAGGAAATTACAAAATAAAAGGGCATCTTTGGAGAGAGTTCTTTCTAACTGAACATTAGTCCCTCTCCATTTTTTGAAGGCAGCAACTCCAGAGAGTGTGGCTTGTTATGTTCTTGGATAATGTAATAATATAATATCTCAGTAGTCAGTAGTTATTAACTTATTAATATCCACAACCTTATGAATTAATAGCTATGACACCTTTCCATTTATATCATGTTATACATACAAAGTTCAAGGGTCCTCTCAGCAGTATAAAATTTAGTTCTTCACATGCAAAATGTTTTCAACGTGTCTTCAAGGTAATAATTTCTCCTTCACAATTATAGTCCTGTTCGTGAAACGTTCTCTATGTTACAGTTTTTATGTCACTGTTTTGTTGTTCTCATTTAGGCTTTAGCATCTATTAATTCTTACATTTTCATGTTTCATTTTTACTTGTAGGTTTTAACAATTGTTCTGCTAGATCTTCCTGGTCTTGTGTTCTTTTCTACATATACATTACTTGTCTTGTTTTGGGCTGAGATTTATTATCAGGTAAGTGTAGTACATCACATTTGCCTTGCATAGTTTGTTTTCTTGTTTGGATGCATAGTTGAAATTCTGTATGTGGTTTAATTCCTAATCATATCTTCTCTAAAAGGCAAGAAGCCTTTCTACAGATAGTCTTCGGCCTGCCTACTACATAATCAATGGTGGTATATATTTTATACAGGTATACCCTGCGTGACATGCTATTATGTTTGTAGTTATGCTCTTCTAAACATACTACTGACATGACAAGAACTATTTCAGGCTTCAGCTACATTTGTTTTGATATGATGGATGCTGAATAACAGTTTACTAAAGTTCTGTAACTTCTAGTTGTGTCAAATTCTATCTGACTTTTTATGATTCTGCTTTCTTTATTTTATTTTAGGCATGCATCTGGATATACCTTGGGGTAGAAGATAACAGTGCATCTGAGGCAGTTGCAAAACTGTTCTTTGCAGGTATTAATGTCTACCTTTGTTTGGAAAATTTAGTATCCTAGCTTATATGTATTATAATCACACATGTTACTGTAGCCTGAACTTTTGTATTATAGATGCTGCCTCTGTTTATGACAGTTGCAAGTAGAGAACTCTTCTAGATTAGGTGCTCATTCTGGAGGACCTTTACTGCACACAGGTTGTACTGACTTGGAAAATGTGTGATCCCTGCAGTTGTATCACTCTTTGCTGCGCTGGTTTTCTTATTTTATGGTGGAAGGTAGTGCAATCTAGCAGAAAAATATTTTTCTTTATTCACCATTTCTGAAATTTAGTATTATGGGTGGATCAATATGATTAAAACAGCGGAGCTTTATTTTTTAGGCTTTCTTACACTATTGCTGCAGGCTTTTCTTTATGCTTAGGCGTTTCCCAATTGAATCAAAAGGCCGGAGAAAGAAATTAAATGAGGTCTGTAAATAATTTTTTAATTGTTAAATCCAGATGTTCTTATTCATTTTATAGATTCTAAAGTTTGAGTATTTTTAATGGTAACTTTAGTTGGAAAAATAGCGTTTGTTATTTGAGCTGTTTATTGGTTCCATATCTTAGTGTCATCAGTGTTATATCAATTCATTTCTGAATATGTATTAAGTTGCCAACCCTACGTGGATCTCTAACTGTTTACAAGAATCTGAATATATTGCTGAGAATGGATTGTGAGTATTCTCTTTATGGTAGAGCATGTATGTTTTATGAATACAGAATCGATAGTAATTGGTTAATTTCCATAGCAGAGACAGTTGCAAGTTGTTCTTCACTGGCACAAAGATAGACACGGAATGTATTTGGTTGAAACAGATACTTTTTTCATAACTGGCCATTGGAATTGCCTACCCAGCATTTTTCTCTTGCCTTCTTTGCTCTGAGATGAGTACAGGTTAGAGCTAAAAATTTACTGGAAAATCTTCATTCCCAATCCTTTATGTCCTTAGGCTCCCAGTCTTATGGAATGTTTCTTTCATTGGCTTACCCAGGGATTGTCTTGGCTAATTACTTTGTCCATTAGATGTTGACATTATATCATGCTTCTCTCCCAGGAGTATGTAATAATTACAGAATTCCAATGCATGTGCTTAGCTAAAAGTAAAAACTGAGTAGTCAGTCACAAACAGAACAATTAGTTGTAACTGGAATGTTCAGCTGCAAACTATCTCAGAGAACCATAATCTCATGTATTCTCAGAGGAGATATAGCTGCTGAAGCATCATTTATGTTAGGCACATTTTTTCATTGCTGCACTTCCTTTTTGTTGTAAGAAGTATATACACCCAAAGTGCGACATTGCACTATTGTGTATTTGCTTTTGCAGTCCTTCTGTATTTATAGTTCTAGTTGAGGACCTATTGAACATGCGATTACAAATTAAAAAGTCAGTCACTACCCAATAGATAGTTGTAAATGGATTAGTATGTTACAGTTAGACGGCTACAAACTCACAAATCAGTTTCAATCTGTCTCAGCAATGATAAGCTAAAATTGCTCATTCTGATTTGTTCCCAGAGGAAGTATTTTTGGAGCACTAGAACGTCATACACCCACCATTCATTGCTATTTTTCTTATGTAAGGGAAATAACCATGACCAAGGTCTATGCATACTATTATGTTATTTTTCTTCGATATCAATGTGATCCTTTTGCTTCAAATCCAGGAAGATCTACTGAGAAAACAATAAAAAATTGAATGTTTAAGGGAAAGTCAATGACAAAAAAATAGCCATGCCCAAGGGCTATGTTTACTATTGTGAATATTTTTATGTGATATCATTTTAATCTTCTTACTTCAAATACAGGAAGATCTGATGAGAACACATTACAAAATTGGATGGTTAAAGGAAAATCAAGAACAGTTGCAACCACAATTAGTTGCAGACTATATTAAGCAATAATTACATTTAGATCATACATTCTGATATGTTTATTGGTGCATCATCAAGCTGTCTTGTTAACCATTCCTTCATTGCTGGACTTTATTTTTTGTTCAAAACTTCAAAGTGAAAAGCCAAACTCAAATGCTACCTGTGTTTGGCTATATTTTCTGTGAGGAATTGGTTTGAATGGACTGTTTCAAAGAAGATCTTGCTGCAGTCTTTGGTCGTGAGGTCTCCGATTTTAGTTTGGCTGAGATTCAAGTCTGGACTCTGACTGAGTCCTGCTGGGATAACGGCTGCTATTGTGGTTGGCAGTTGTGCTGCTCTCCATCTAGATATTAATGGGAAGAGGGAAGGATCCTGCGAAGTTTCCTTGGAAAAATATATTTGTTTCTCCAACCTCCATGTGATATCTAAGTAATACCAATATAAAGCAGGTTCTCTCGATACTATTCTAGTGCACTGGGGTTGTAGTCCATGCCATAACACAAATTTCAAGTTGGGTGTATTTAAAAAACTTAAAATTATTTAAAAAAGCAACTGAAATACCTTTGAATATCTATCCTGTTGTACAGTCACCAGGGGGTCAATAATAAATATAACCATCAAGGCCTCAGTACTTAATTTTGAAAGTCAAAATTGGTCAATGTTAGTGAAAAATGTTAGCTTATAGAGGGTTGATCAATCTATAAACTTTGTATTCTATCATAGAGACCTAGGTACTAATTGAATACAAACTGGAGTGCAGAGGAAATATTAATCTAATCCTACCTACTACTCATGCCTCTAAGTTAGATGTTCAGGGTTGAGTTAAGTTGACCTCGTTTAAGGGAGCCTAGATTTTGAGAGACTAGGTTTCGACCCTGGGTTGATGCAGATCACTTTAAAATATGTCCAGCACGTATAGTAAGTTGTATAGACCTTATTAACAACTTATATTGCTATTGAAAGTGGCAGGGTGGAGTTGAACCTTCTTCGACCGAGTTAGAAAACCAATAACCCTAGAAATGTTCTGTTACAAGGAGATTTTATCCTGGAAATAATGTTATAAGAGGGTTGATCAATCTATAAATCTATCAGAAGCTTAGGTACTCAATTGAATACAAACTGAAGTTCAGGGGAAGAAATATAAGAATCCAATCCTACTAATTATGCTCCTAAGTTAGAGCTTTACTTGAGTTAGGTTGATGTCGTTTAAAGGAGTCTAGATTTTAAGAGACTAGGCTTTTGGCCCTGGGAGGATGCAGAATCACTTTCCAATATGATCAGCACGTATTGGAAGCTGTATAGATCTACCTCATTAACAACTTTTATTGACATTGAAAGTGGCAGAGGGGAGTTGGACCTTCAATCAATTTAGAAAACCCATAACCCTAGAAATGGTCTGTTACAATGAAATCTCATCCTGGAAATAATGTTAGTCTATTTTTCAGTTATTCGGTATGTATATGTTGTCCTTTAATGTGTGTTTATTCTATTTTCGAACACTAATGAGGCCTGTATTCTGCTTATTAGAGTAAAACCACGATGCAAGTTAAATAATCTAACCCTTAGGGTTTTCTAATTCGAACTTGGTAATTATGTTTACACTAAGAAGCAATGTGCATTCTATATCCCAGTATGGATGAGATTTGTATTCTCTATGTCTATAAATCAAACGGACAAAAAAAATGAAAATCTATAACACTTAGGTCCATCTTAACCCTGGATCTTTTAAGCACCAGGGAATTTGTACTTTGATTTCTTTTTGCTCTCTCACAGTGCTTGATAGATCCAGAGTTGAGATGGATCTATGTGTGCTGGTTCCAACCCCAAAATGCCCATTATGGTGAAGTTCTCCTTCAGTTCATGGCAGGATGCAGCTAAGCACTATGCTAGTGTGTAAAGCAGTGGCAGGTGGCATCCTTACTTTACAGTCCCTTTTGAATGATGAAGAAATCTGTGTTCCATTAAATATGTATTGTCATTCAGCGTGTGTAATAGATACTCCTCCCTGGTAAGTCATGTGCTTAGACATTTTAACGAAGATAAATCTCTTTCGTATCCCTTTCTTCATGTCCAATCTGATCAGAGTTTTACTTTTTGTTGCTTCCGTTTGAAAATGGTGGTGATAGATGATAATAATAACATAAATGCTCTTCCTCTTAAATATAACTTTGTTCAGTTTTAAAATGTTGGTAACACCATTGGTGTTGTGAATTTTGTTGGGAGATTTCTTTCGGCGATGCAATTCTCCTGTGGACTGTAGCCCGGTATGTGATGATATGGTTTTGACTTGTTGACAACTCATCATGTGCAACAAGACCATTACTGACACTAAAACCAGAGACTTCCCATTTTTTGAAATGGCATGGTTTTACTTGTTGATTATCAGACAGGAGAATAGTTTACTTTTAGCTGGGTGCTTGTGGATTAAAAACTCTGAATATGGAACTATCATCTCATGTTGAGTTATTGCATGATAATTAAATATTGAGGCTTTCTGTCCATGTCTGTAAGTTAATATGAATATTGTTTTTCTGCAGGTTGGCTTTGTTACAGCTATATGCTTCACTTGCTTTGTTGTAAGGTGCATTGTGGTAAGGACACCACGTACATTATGTATTTTATCTGTATTTTATGTGTTTTAGGAGGGCTGGCTGATATAACCCTTACCCGAGTGACAATGCGAGTAAGGGATGGATAACCTTCTAGCCCAGTGTAGATTCAGGTCTGATTGGGTTTGACCTTCTCTTTCCTGAGCTTGAGTTTAAGAGTTCACCAGTACAAATTAATTTACGAGTATAACAAATTTCTAACTTTTTCCAGCAAACTACTATTCTTATTCTAAAAGTATAGAAATCTATACAAGTTCTGGCTATCCCACATTTATTGCGAGGATCGGTCTGCAGTACATGTAGCTCCAATATACCATGGTCTTCAGACTTCATACCAATGGGAGGTTGTCCTGCTGTTCCACATTTGTTCAGAGGATTGGTCTGCAGTAACATATATCTCTAATACACCATGATTTTTGTACCAATGGGAGTGCTGCGAGAATTGGTGTACCATGGTCTTTGTAGCAATGGGGTGTGTCCTGACTCCTGCTATTCGACATTTGTTGGGGGGATTGGTCTGCTATATACCATATAGCTCTAATACACCATGATTTTTATACTGCACAATGATTTTTATACAAATGGGAGTGTTGGGAGAATTTTTATACTAATGGGAGTGCTGGGAGGATTGGTCTATACCATGGTCTTCATACCAATGGGGGTGTCCTGCTATTCCACATTTGTTGGGAGGATTGGTCTGCAATAACATATAATTCTAATACACCATGATTTTTATACTAATGGGAGTTTTGGGAGTATTGGTCTGCAGTAAAATATATATATACACAACCGTGATCTTTATCTAAAGCGGTGTCCATAGAGAGTGTTTACAGAGGTAGTGGGCCTCATACTATTATAATGGTTGTTGGGTGAGCATGCTTGTTTGTTCAATGCTTCCGTCTGGGTGAGTATGCTTGTTTGTTGAATGCATGATCTTAACAGAGGCAGTGAGCCTCATACTAACATAATGGTTGTTGGGCAAGTACTTAGGCGAGTATGCTTGTTTGTTCAATGCTCCCCTCTGGGTGAGTATGCTTGTTTGCTCAGTGCTCACCTTAAACAATGCACTCCTCTTGGTGAGAATGCTTGTTTGCTCAGTGCTCACCTTTTGAAAAAAGAAAAAGTAAAACCTTTTTAACTGGTTACACCTTGCTTGAGCTATTGAGAGAACAGGATTTTTATTAATCCATATATTTTTGTGGGGGTGGGGGGAGGGGGGTAGGTGGTGTACGGGAAGTCCCTATTCCATCTTAAATCCGTCAGGTATAGAAAACCAAATTATCTCATATGATCACAATACAAGTAACCAGTTTGTAAGGTTCATTATGTTGAAATCCATCTCTGTATATGTTTGGCAGGTTGCTGTTTCTGCATTTGACAAGAATGCAGACCTTGATGTTTTGGACCATCCTATTCTTAATTTCATTTACTACATGGTGAGTTAGCTCACATCTTATGGTAAATATGTTTTTTTTGATGGGGTGTCTTGTTTATGAGCCCATTTTGTTAAACTCGTAGATGCCAAGTTCATAATCTCACAATGTTGTTTCTTGGCAGTTGGTAGAGATTCTTCCATCAGCACTGGTCCTTTTCATCCTCCGAAAGCTACCCCCAAAGAGAATGTCAAATCAGTATCACCCAATTCATTGAAGATGATAAATCTGTCAAACTGCCTTCGGCTGTTAGATCCTTGATCCACCAAGGAGGATAATTGCTGGATTGTATTACCTGTTTTGGTCTTTCTAATTAATTAATTTGTAGTGGTGCATCAACAGGATGATGATGTCCGAGTAATGATGTAGGTGGTGGTGCGTGTATTTAGTATTTTTGGAGAGATGGTGTACATTGTTAAGAGGCTGTGCTGAGGAAGTTGAATATCATTTTTTTCCTTCTGTATGTTGTAATGCGTTAGGGAGTTGATTTATTTTCAACACAGAAATCTAGTTAGTTGGGCTCTTGAATATTTTGAAAGTTACTAAACCATTATTGTGTGTTTAAATTTTCAGAAGTGGTTGTTCATTTTGAACTTATACATATATTAGAGTAACAGGACCAGGCTCTCTGAAGAGAGGTGTGCATTTTTGGTGGAATGAAAATTTTGCAATGCATCTGAGTAATGTCGAGGTTATCTTAATATTCATATACAGGTCATTGCTTTATTTTTTCTTGTTTCGTAATAATCTTTTCTCCAGCTTTACATTGTTGCAGATACTTTAGTGGGCAATTTTATATGAGAACTTGGTTCTGTTCTTGGACTTCAGATCCTTGCTTGGTAAATAAAAAATTTCAAGCACTCCAGCAATATTATATAATTAGAACAACATTCTTAACATTCTAGCAAGGTTGGGATTCTGCCTCTCTCTTTAATTAAACAATTGTACTCCTAGTACCGACAGGGACTGTGTCCATTTTCTTCAAGTGCGTGCATGAATTTGTAAAGGCAACGGCACTACCATTGCCTGTATTCTATCAATCACCGAAAGGTCAAACATGCTGGTGTTCCTGTCTTTCCTTGCAAAGTCTTGAAATGTTAAATCCGGTAAGGGCCTGTTCAATCCATTTGATAGTCCAAAATCTAATGGGTATCATGTTGGTATGATTTGTTCATTTGGCCATATGAAAAATGGGGTATTGTTTTTTGGATCGCTCACTATGGAATAAATATTTCCTTGCTCAATCTTAATTTTACGAGGGAAATGTTGCTCAATTTTACTTAGCGAGGGAAATGTTGCTCAATTTTACTTAATTGAGTTGAGAGGGAAATGTTGCAGGGAGGCGCTTTACTTTTCAATACAAGGAAAACATGGTTGGTGGTTTAAACACTAATAAAATTAGCAATTGCACCAGATGTTGCAAACGAAACCGTAAGGCCATGAATTTGAAAGAATAGTGACATATAGAAGATCATTGAAATATAAAAATTAGTAAACAAAATGTCATTCAAAGCTAGAAAATAAAAATAAATCACTTACATTATACAAAATTTATATCAATTATATGAACATCCACCAATTAATATATATATAAGATTATTAAATAATTCCAAAAGAATATGACATATAGAAGATCATTGATAATAAAAAATTAGTAAACAATGTCATTCAAACCTAAAAAAATGAAAAAAAATCACTTACATTAAACAAAATTTATATCAATTATATGACATCAAACATTAATATATATAATAAATATATATATATGATTATTAAAAAATTATTACAAAAACAATTGCAGAGAGAAAATTCCATGGTTAGTTTTCTTAATCAAATTCCTCTGAAATAATGACTTACCAAGATATCCATTTCTGCTCATCAATGGTTTCGGACTCAACAAACTTTACTTCCACCACCAAGAATATTCCTTCTATGAGTGTTCTATTTTTATCTATCACCTTAATCCTTGTGAGGGCTTCCAGATACCTGAGCTTTGATGAGGAGGCTTGTTTAGGTAGCATGGGCTAATCCACAAACTGTGGCCACAGGAGTTGTGATAAAAAATACACATGTGCAAGCAGTCACCAGAACAAGTGAGACATTGTAAACCCATTTGTGAAATCCAAGCAAGCTGTCAATCAAAGGTTTGCGAAATCCAAGTGAGTGGTCAATCAAAGGTGCCAATGTCATCGTTATAGTTGTACAAGCATTCCAATACAACAAAGCGCCATTCTCTCCTTCCAGCAACATCAAAGCCCCATTCACTCCTTCCAGCATGGTGCCAAAAAACGAAATGGCCTAAGCCAATGCAGTGAACTTTTCTCTCCAACGGGTAGGCAAGAAGTAGTATTTGTTGTTCCTCTGCCAATCTTGTCACCTACTACTAGTATTAGGGTGGAAATAGTAGGTGAAACAATGGCCAACCATTACTCCTGGCAACCACATATGTACTAACCTGAAAGTTTTCAAGTAACCACAGATGTACTAACCTGAGAGTTTTCAAGCAACCACAGATGTACAAACCCGAAAGTTTTCAGGCGAAAGCCACCAATTGGGCAGAAAATGAGAAAATTGGAGCTGTAACAGAAGTGCATAAGTGCATCTTGCTGGGACATCAACAGAACGAAGCTATGGACACAATGGGTGAGTGACCATGGAAGCTTTGGCGCATATCTATAAAAAAATTACAAGAAAACTGTTAGGGTTTATATTTTCCTTTCACGAACTTTGCTTTGATGATCGAACGAAAATTTTTAGGGTTTAATTTTTCTTTCCAACAAACTTTGCTATGATGATCGAATGATTGGACATTCTCTAACACATGATCCAATGATCAAGAGTAATGACAAGTAGGTGAGAGGGAATTAATTTTTCTTTCCAATAAACTTTGCTATGATGATCGAACGATTCAACATTCTCCAATCCTCTAACACGTGATCCAATGATCCATAGTAATGACAAGTAGGTGAGAGGGAAACACTTTATGATGTTCACATGGACCAAAAAAAAATCATCATTTCATATGGCTCTTGTCCATATGACTTTTTTTTAATTAATCAATTTAATTCAATTGATAAAAAGATGGTAACTTACTTTGGGAATAAATGTCAACCTTTCATTTGTAAATATTATTGAGAATATTCTAAAATATTCAATGAGATTAATTCCCTACCATCCACCATTCAAAATTATGGAAGGCATATTCCAAAATAGACACATCCATGGCTTAATTATAAGTTTATTTTATATAATTATAATTATTATTAAAAAATTAATTGTGTCTATTTTGTGATAGTGCTACTTTATCTCCAAAGTAGTTATGTCATTGTCTCCCTTTCAATTAGGTTGATTAATATAAAATATATGTCCCATGAACAAGTGTCATATGAGGTTATGATTTCTTGGGCATGCAGTATTGATAAATTTTGATATTGACCCATGGTATTGTAACAAAGTCTATTTATAAATGAAGAATGCCCATGGTAAATTGGGGATAAGTCTTAATGGTTAAGAATCTTGTTATATGTATATATGGTTAAATTATATATTAATTATTTTTACCATTAATAATAATAATAATTTAAAATAAAGCTATGATTTAGTTAGTTTTTATGATATTTTCAATTTTAACAATTTGACATGTATGATAAAATAATTAATTTGTGGTTGAAACGAGGCTTCTGTGATCCATATCAAGTTTATGAGAAGGGTCTTCAACAAAAGTCACATCATAATTCATTTGTCGACGCGTTTCAAACCAACGAGTGTGGTTTATCGTCACAATGAGTTGAAGAACCAGATCATGGATGCATGTTAAATAGATAGAGCAGGTCCTCAAATGGTTATATTTGACTGGGAAACAATGAAATTTGACAGGACAACTAGGCTAGACCAATGACTACTAAGCAACAACTAAGTTTGATTGGGCACCAAGACCATGGAATAGGGAGAGGAAAAATTAATTATTTGATTAATTGTTAAGTTTGTTTAGTTAGATTTATTCCCATATGATAGAGTATTAATAATCTATTACTAGGCCTTAAAATTAAATAGATAAATAGTTAGTTAGTTAACCAAAGGGATAACATGTTATATTTAATTTAATTCCAAAAACCATAACCTAATAACTCATAAAACATGTTAATTTATGAAATAATAAGAAATTTCTTTAGATAGATAATATTTTAAATTAGTTAAATAATGATCCCTTACTAATTAAAGGAATCCAACAATATTTCTACAATTATCAATCCAAGACATTATGTGTGACGTGGAGTTTGGGATTAGGATCTTGCTCGATAATATTAAGGACAAGACATTATGTGTGACATGGAGTTTGGGATTAGGAGTTTGCTCGATAATATTAAGGACACGATTAGGCAAGATTGCGTTGTTTTCCTTAGGAAGGCAAAGCCCCCTAGGAGCAATATTAGCAAGGCTGAGTTTGAGGCCCTCAAATCCTTGAACCATAGTACATTGTGGTTCTCAAACCCGATAAAGGAAGGGTTGTTCTCATCCTTAATAAGGATGATAACCGACAGAAGATGTTGGACCATCTTTGTAATAGTGGCAGCAACTATAAAAAGCTTAACAAAAATCCCCTGAAGAAGGTCTCGAGAATTGTTTCTCTAGCTATTAAATCTAGCAACACTGTGGATTTCTTTTGCCATAAGCTTATTGAGAGTAGCCCCATCACTCCTCGGATCTATGGTCTTCCAAAGATTCAAAAAGAGGGGGCGCCCCTAAGGCTGATTGTCAATACCATAGGTGGTCCAACCTACCTCCTTGCTAAATTCCTAGCCTTGAAGCCTAGACCCCTTGTTGGCCTCATAGAGTTGTTTGTTGAAGACTTTTCGTCCTTTGTTAATGAGCTTAAAGTCATAAAATTCGACCCTGAGGACATTCTTGTGAGTTTCAATGTGGTTTCCCTTTATACTTGCATTCCTATAAGGGAGGCCATTGAGGTCATCAACCGCCTTATTGATCTTGACACTGCTCATTTAGTTACAATTTGTCTCACATCCACTTTTTTCAGCTTTGAAGGGGAATTCTATGAATAGACTTGTGGGGTTGCCATGGGCTCCCCCCTTTCCCCGGTTGTTGCTAATCTCTTTATGGAATACTTTGAGTCCAAATCTTTTTCCTCAGCTCGTCTCTTGCCTAAGCTCTGGAATATATTTGTTGTGACACTGGTGTCATCTGGTCTCATGGCTAGGAAGAATTGGAACTATTTTTCTAGCATATCAACAATTAATCCTCATCCATAAAATTCACTATGGAGCAAGAAGTTGATGGTTGTTTACCTTTCCTGGATGTTCTCATCTCTGAGAATGATGACATTTATTTCTCCCACCAAGTGTTTAAGAAGAAAACTCATACCAAGCAGTATCTTCATGCCAACTCCCATCATTTCCTTGCTCAAAAGTTGGGTGTCCTCAACACGCTTGCGACTCGAGCGTTGAGAATCTCCGATGAAAATAACCTCGATAGAGAGAAAGCCCATCTCCTTAACGTGTTTGTTAATAATGGTTATAATAGGCACCAGGGTCTGAAAGCTTTCCTTAAAACCACCAAAGGTCCCAAGGTTAAGGGAGACCCTAAGGATCGTGTCTCAGGGGTTCATCTCCCTTTCATCCAAGGGACCACGAATAAGATTGCAAGGATCCTTAGAAAGCATAATGTTCACTCTACTTTTAGACCCCTTAAAACCATACGTTGGTCCCTTAGATCTGTAAAAGACCCTATTGACCCCAAGGACATGAAAGGTGTCTATGTTATTCCTTGTTCCTGTGGGACCCCCTATGCTGGTGAGATAGGGTGTTCTATTAATCAAAGGATTCACGAACATTCAACTGACATTAAGCATGGGAGGACCCAGTCTTCCGCCTTGGCAGAGCACGCGGAAAAAACAAAGCATCACATATGCATTGAGGAGGCCTAGGTCATCGCGAAGATTGCTCCCTTTCATCACTGAAAATTTAGGGAGGCCATCGAAATTGAAAAATGGCTAAGCAATCGAACTCTTTTTCCAACATCTCAATAATCAATCCTCATCCATAAAGTTCACTATCGAGCAAGAAGTTGATGGGCGTTTACCTTTCCTGGATGTTCTCATCTCTGAGAATGATGATAGTTCTTTCTCCCAGTGTTTAGGAAGAAAACTCATACTGAGCAATATCTTCATGCAAGCTCCCATCATTTGCCTGCTCAGAAGTTGGGTGTCCTCAAAACGCTTGTGACTCGAGAATCTCCGATGAAAAGAACTTCGATAGAGAGAAAGCCTATCTCCTTAACGTGTTTGTTAATAATGGTTATAGTAGGCAATAGGGTCTGAAAGCTTCCTTAAAGCGAGCAAAGGTCCCAAGGTAAAGGGAGACCTTAAGGATCGTATCTCGGGGGTTCATCTCCCTTTCATCCAAGGGACCATGGATAAGATTGCAAGGATCCTTAGAAAGTATAATGTTCCCTCTACCTTTAGACCCCTTAACACCATCCGTAGGTCCCTTAGATCTGTAAAAGACCCTATTGACCCTAAAGACATGAAAGGTGTCTATGTTATTCCTTTCTCCTGTGGGACCCCCAATTTTGGTGAGATGGGGCGTTCTATTAATCAAAGGATTCACGAACTCTCGACTGACATTAAGCATGGAAGGACCCGATCTTCCGCCTTCGCAGATAACGCGGATAAAACAAAGCATCGCATATGTATTGAGGAGGCTGAGGCCATTGCCAAGATTGCTCCCTTTAATCACCAGAAATTTAGGGAGGCCATCGAAATTGAAAAAGTTGCCCCCTTCCCCCTCTGGTACCCGGTTGTTGGATCCCTGCCCTTTCTTCCTAGTTGCCCCCTTCCCCCTCCTGTCCTCACCCCGGGTTGTTCTTTTCTACGGTCTTATTTGTTTCTCCCCCTCATCTTCCACACCGTCTGTTCGACTAGGTAATGAAATCCTTTTAATTGACTTATTAAATGAAAAGGTCGAGGAATCTCAACAGGATGACGACTAAAAAATTAGCGGTTGTTGGATCCCTGCCCTTTCTTCCTAGTTGCCCCCTTCCCCCTCCTGTCCCCGCCTCGGGTTGTTCTTTTCTACGGTCTTATTTGTTTCTCCCCCTCATCTTCCACACCGTCTGTTCGACTAGGTAATGAAATCCTTTTAATTGACTTATTAAATAATTGAAACAAGTATTGTCTGTTCCTACACATTGATGAAAGAATTCCAAAAGTATGATTTTTCTTTTCATCCCTTTAGATATAATTAAATGAAATTAATATTGAATAATTTAACCTATTGGAAATACTATATTCTTTCTAAATTAATTACCATGTTAATTAGGGTAAAATCAATTAAAATGAAATTATGTTGGATTCCTTATAGTTAGTATGAGGTCATTATCTAACTATTTTAATGGGTTATCTATTTTTTCTTATTCCTACACATTGATGAAAGAATTCCAAAAGTATGATTTTTCTTTCCACCCATTTAGATATAATTAAATGAAATTAATATTGAATTAACTAACTTATTGGAAACACTATATTCTTTCTAATTTAATTACCATGTTAATTAGGGTAAAATCAATTAAAATGAAATTATGTTGGATTCCTTATAGTTAGTATGAGGTCATTATCTGACTATTTTAATAGGTTATCTTTTATTATTATTATTATTATTTTTGTTT